>JAOBAT010060318.1:0-48949 GCA_026413305.1 Hydrozoanthus tunicans | reverse complement strand
TTAATTCCTTTTTGCATGCCCCCCCCCCCCCCCCCCCCAAAAAAAATGTGAGTACTAAAATAACTTTTGAATAGATCTGATAACAAACTACTAAAAATTCAACTGTGCTCCCCCCTCCTCCTCAATAACTTTTTGGGTTTTGATGCGAAGCTATTGAAATTTTCGTGTTATTACAAGCAACTTCGCTTTCTTCTTTCACCTAGTGTGCAGAGTGGGAGATCAACACGCGGGTTGTAGTTACTGGGGAACCTTGGGGTACTGTACAGAGCGGCGATACATTGACTACGTCCGAAGGCGGTGTCCGGCCACGTGTGGTCTTTGTCAAGGTAACGATTGAGTTGATTCTGTATTACACTTAATGCTCTCGTTCTTCTTCTACCCTTCTTGATTGTTTTTCAAACGTTTTACACGCATGTGATCTGATGTGATTAAATACATATGAACACATTACAAAAGGTTGCACACTTACACAACAACAGAAAAATTACTATGTTGGCCAAACAGACTGTATACAAGCCTGCAGCTATGTCACAGAATTGTTGGTTTCGTTTAATTCACCTACCTTATCTTTTTTGTTATACTATATTCAATGATAAAACACAGCGCACTTTTATGACATTTTGACTCGAGGAGTCACGGGAAAACAGGCAGCCCTTATCCGAGAGGTCTAACTGTTTGCAGATGTTAGAGCAAAGGCAGCACCTTCTCCTCAGTGAGTGACCCGAGTGACTGGGTCCGACACCGGGAATCGAACCCTGGCCTCCCGCACGACAAAGTGGCGCCTTACCAACTTGGCTAACCAGGCTGCGAGGTGTATTTGGGAGAAATCGAGAGCAGAACAGTACAAACAGGAGACCGGAACCGACCTCAGTTAGCATTCCCATGAGCCTGTGCAAACACGGTAGTCTTTTTTCACCTTACATTAAATTATAGTTTCAGCCATGTTTGCGCATGTTAATACAAACACACCTTTTGACCAATCACAGCGCGTATTATCGAAATTATTTCATGATATCATTCAACAAATTGGAATTGAAACGATTCAAATGTTTGCTAATGATTTTTTCGACATTTTCTTATTTCACACAATGCAGCACGGCCGACGCCCAGACCGAGTGCTAGACGTGTACGAGGTGAGTGAGCCTGTTGAATGCCGGACCTTTCGCCCACAAGTCGTTTCACCACAGGTCATTTCGCCACAACCTAGCAGTCGTTTCGCCACAATTGAGAAATCGTTTCGCTACAACTGCGTAGTTGTTGTAACTTAATGCCAAGAACATAATGGGATAAATCGATCTTATCATCAGTTATTTTGTATTTATAACATAAACTGTTTAACTCCGGAACGAACTTCAGTTGTTGTACAGTTTGATTAGAAACGTGTTATCACTTTGTTCCACGGGTTATCAAAGTTAAAAAAATCTGAAGTTGTAACTATTTACGCAAACAATTTCGATTGATATTACAAAAAATAAGGCTATGAAATGCTTAAAATTAATTTCATGTACAGCTTTCGGATTGATAAATGGAACGCAAATGTACAGAAAATCTCAATCCAGATACTGATTCAATCCAAACAATCCGCATTTCGTTCAAACAACGACAAAACATGCATTTTTTCACATTCTTTGTTAATATTCCCTTTTGAAGTTTGCCGGCTTTCATAACCAGTCCCTAGGTTAAACTATGCAAATTGCTTCTCTCATTTGACGTTTTAAAATCTACACGCGGAGCGTACTAAGTATCACGATTTACCCCATATGTTCTTGGCAATAAGTTACGACGGCTTCCTAGTTGTGGCGAATGGCCGGAAGTAGTTGAAGGTCAAACATTAGTCTTGAAAATAACTGGAAGTAGTTGAAGGTTTAGCATGGATAATGAAAACAACCGGAGAAGAGACGTAATGTGGGTAGTTGATAAAGATTTCTTACAAGTAACATGGAACATATAAATAATCTGGATTACTGAAGCGTTGTGGGTAATGGCTGAAGGTCTAATATCGACCTTGGAAATAACCATAAATACTGATGTATAGTGGGTAGTCACCAAAGATGGTAAACCGGAAGTACTGGCTGTACCCGGACACTTTAGTCAGCACATTCCGTTTAATTCCTACAGTAGACGCTTTTAGCATTGCGTTTGCGGCAGACGGCAAATCGCAACTAGTGGTTTGAGGTTCCCGTTTCTGGTTGCGAAATAATCGATTTTGGCATACTGTCTGCAGTGGTCACAAGATGTGAGCCGCCATATTTGTTTCTTCCCACTTGTTGAACAATCCAAATTCGATGACAAAAATGTATACAAAATTCATGTTTTACAACCAAACATAAACACAGGGCGAGAAATGAATTAAAGAACCTTGCCGAAAGCTTCAAACGTGAGATTACAGGGGTTAAAGTGCAAAAATTTTTCACCTGTTTACTTACGCGAGAAAAGGTTCCCTCCTGTCGAAACACGATCTGTAAACTGCAAACGTGGCGGCAGGACGTGGTCACGTGACGTCTTCGCGTTCGCCGTCTGTCGTAAAAGCGAAGTTAAAAGTAGCTAGTAGCTCATTCTCTCTCCCTTTCTTTAGTTAATGCTCAGGATTGTCTGCGTGAACACAACAGAGTCAGAGACAAGCACGGCGTACCCCGGCTGAGATGGGACGTGACGCTGGCACGAAGTGCGAGGGCCTGGGCAACCGAACTTGCCAATGATAACAAGTTTGAGCACTCCACTTTGAGCTGGGGCGAGAATATGTTCTATGCGCAGGCTAGCGGGGGGACAGTGAAGACATGTAGAGATGCAGTGGAGATTTGGTGAGAGATCACTTCTGTTTACAGTTTGTTTTACCTTGTATTTGCTAGTGTATTCCGTGTGTTTGTGAAACATATAAACAGAACAAAAGTTAAGCAGCAACACAAAACCAAATTCTAACTCGACAAAGTGCATACTTACTGAACTCATTTTGGTTCAGTTAAAGGGATCCATAATTGTATAGCATTCTGGGTCTCAAACAAAATTTTTGTAAAGTCCGTGTCTACATCAGCCATTCAAATTTCATAACTCTGTTGGTATTACTAATGCAAAGTAATTTATTTTGTTCATTTCGATTCCACAGTATGAATTTTACAATTTTATATTTTTTAATTTGATGAGTGTAAACAACGTGACTTTTGTTGTTGTAGGTATGCTGAAGTAAAGTATTATCCGTTCAGTAGACCCCCAAGATCACTGTATCACGTACCTCAACAAATTGGCCATTTCACGCAGGTAAACGAACACACTCCTTCAGTTTATTAAGTACCATCCTTTTTCATAAGAACACGAGGCTGAAAAATGCCCAAAATTTAAAGGAATCTTCCATTCTTGCTCTCAAATAAAACTTTTGTCAAGTCTGTGTCCATATGAACAGCTAAAACTTGATAGTCCTGAACATAAACGTAACGCTAAACAATTTACTTTGTTCATCTCTACGGTTTGAACATCCCGCGCGCCGCCATTTTAACGTTTGCCAGATAAGACCTCTCTCTCGTTCATTGCTATTGTATTCATCGAGAGTGCAGACTGGTACTACAACCAGAACCACACGTCACTTTCAAAATAGAGGCGCGCAGGAAATTCAAACCGTAAAAATGATCAACGTAGAATTATGCACAAGATTATAAAACCTTAAAATTAGGCGTTCTTAAAAAATAAAATGCCGATTACAAGTATATTCAGTAGACCTCCACGTCGTGTCAGGTCATATGTAGCGTACCTAAACGGGTTGGACGATTGTTGTTGTATTTCTGTCAACGATCTTGATACAAATAATAAATGGCACAATAAAGTTTATTTTCTCTTGATTAAAAACGTTCTTACTGAATTTATACTGTTTTTACTCCCTCTATATTCAGTTGATTTGGAAGTCCACAGCAAGGGTAGGCTTGGGAATCGCTTCAATCAGGCGCGGATTCTACACGCGAACCTACATCGTGGCACACTATGACCCCCCTGGCAACTCATACGCCAAGTTTGCTAAAAATGTCCCACCGGCAAGATACAATTGAACGTCGGGTGGGTGAGTTTTTTCATAAATTACATTTAGGCCAAGTTACGAAAATAATTAAATGAATGCGTGCCATATTTACAAGAATCATGCAAAATATAATCTTAATATTTTTCCCGCAGCCTTATTTTGACAACAACAAAAACTTTGTTTAACACACGTATTACATACCCCTTATTACATGAGATTTCGCTTATTACAGGGAAACCTCAGAGCGAGGCCGCAATCAGTATGTATAGACCGAAAGCGAGGGGTCTGAGACTTCCATGTATTAATCGAGCAGACGAAGTTGATATTTCATTTATTCTATGGCCCTTTCTTCATTGCGCCAAAAAATGTTTTTAATGACCGCTCATTACGCTAAACAGCCAATCAGAGCGTGTATACTGTAAAGACCTAAATAGAGGAGCTAATCAGGTTTAGTAGCCAGGTTATATGGAATTAATGAGTTAGGAATTGCGACATCATAGTTTGTAGCAAAATCAAAAAGGTTCCACTCCCGGTACCGGACCTTCACTAAGGGTCTTAAAATAACTGAGGAGAAGGTGCTGCCTTTGCTCTAACATCTACAAACAGTTAGACCGAGTTGAACCCTCGAGTCTTCTCGGATAAGGACGTTAAACGATAGGTCCCGGGTGGCAGACCCGGATGGGGGAGGGGGGTTACTCCAATGTAGTTTGGGTAGGGGTGTGCCGCTGGGTTCCCTTTACTAAAGTAAATTCTGCAAATTTTGTGGCCCTACACCAGAGTACCCATTTTAAATACTAACACTAAAATAGGATTTGTTTATACTGTGTGTCATAGAAAAGCAAAAACATCTGTCTCGATATAAAACCCCGGGAATAAAGCGCTCAAGTGTTCTGGATTTCAATATGTGCTTAGCGATCCCGTTAAACGCGACCCTATTCTAGACCAATCTTCTATGATACTACAACCTATCCCAGAGTAAATAGCTTGAAAACCATACCCTTTCCTGCGGCATATACCCGTATAGGCAATTTATGAGAGTACCCCCCGGGGGCAGGCCTTGAGTCCTATTGCCTGTTCTCACGTGACTCCTAGAGTTAACACATGTCGTATATATAAAAACAAAAACAGAAAAACAAAATTGGTGCTAGAAACGTCTGTTTTATTTTGTCACAGGATACTTCTGTTTTCCGTTGAAGCCATTAGAAATATTCTCCTCTGCGATAACGGCTGTGGCTAGGAGAACTGCCAAGAACAAGGAGGGATTTAAACAAGTTTACCGCAAACTCTCACTGTATACCTAACTATGACGATCTTTCAGCGTATTTCGCGGGTAGTGCTTGTAGTTTTTGATTTAATAGTTCATGCTTGCATACGTAAATAAAATCTGTTTTTAACCAGAATAATGCCGAGCAGCTTGATACTTGATCGAGCAAAGCATAGTTGTAATGTAAACCTTAGTGTTAGTAGTAGTGTTAATTTGGTAGCAGTAGTAGAATTAATAGTAATAGTGCCGGTTTGTAGTAGCGGCAGTATTGATTTAACTACCTTATTTGTACTAATTTTCGCGGGTCTTTAGTTTCGCAATTTGCAAGAAATTGAAAAAAGAATTTGAGAAAAAGTTTACGCAAAAATTACAACACGCGAAGTTTTTAAAAGAAGAAAAGAGTGTAATCGCGAAATTTAAAGCCCTTAAAAATAACTTTTCTGGCAAAATGCCCACGAAATATACCTGTTCCGATTTCGCAAAGCTAAGTGCCGGCAAAATTAGTAGAGTAAAGTAATATTAGTGTTAAAAATACTTGTGTTTGACTGTGGTAGTGATCAGTAACAGTATTTGTAATGGTGGTGTTAAAAGTGTTAGTGTTTGTAGTAGTGACACTAGGATATATAAAATACTCTTTACAAATTACAAAGAAAAAAACTGCTTTGCAAACTTACAAGCCCGAGCTTACGAGCTGTTGCCGGGGTACACGGAATTAACGAGTATGAAAAAAGACCAAAGTTAAGCGATTTCTGCCGGAAAAAAATCAAATCTAAGATAAGAGAAATAAAACTGAAATAAATTGTCCGGAAAGTAGCTGGTAAGTGGTAAAATCTTTTTTGAAGTTCTTTGTTGTTTGAACACCTTTAGGCAACTTCTAGATACCGCCATCCTAAGTAAGTGTGAAATAGTTGACAAAGCAATACTTAATGAGGAGAGCGATTAGAAAACAAAACTTAAGAAAGTTCGGCATTTTTTAATGAAAACTTTTACTTGAATTTAAATGTATCGCCTAACTTTTCTGCAAACATTTTCAAAACCAGGAATTCTATGCTCCACAGTCTTTAATGTGTTGAGAAGTTATATTAACATTCGGTGTTAACTTAAAGCCGAATTGATACAAAGTGGTATCACTAAGATATCGGGGGAAGCCGTATAATAAATTTTTTGACTGGCATCGGCACTTTCGTAATTTCTGGTGGATTGCATTCCTCCACGGCTTTTAAAGCTTGAATTGTTGCCTCGTCGGCGTTTGTTTGTGATGTCATCCTAGTTCCCTTAACCGAGGAGAGTGGATCAAAAGACAGGTTTTGCCGAGTAAGTTTTGCAAGGACGGAATCTTGAATCCCCTCGGTCTCGTTGCTATGTTCATTGCTATTTGCAAAACACTGGTTAAACTTTCTCTCGCGTATTCTAAATCGTCGCGTTTTAGGGCGAAACACAGTACAAGTGTCGCTATATATTATATTCTCAGGCGTTAGCTCATAGCAGTCGACTCTTGGAAGTTTAAACACAACTTTTGAATCAGGTTTGGTGCTTATTGTAGCAGTGTCTAGTTGCTTAGTTTCTTTCGAATCCCTTTGAGTCTCAAATCCGTTTGTGAAGAGCACAGAACTAGCGCTTGTTTCTGATTGCAAGCGCAGTGGCGGCTCAGTTTTCGATTGATCTCCCACAATAAGCGTCGGCACTTGTTTGCGGGGAAGAAATATTGGTAGACAGTCCTCTTTCTCAGTTTCCACAAGCGGCATTATCTTTGCTCTTAAACACACTTTATGTCCTTCCAGAACAGATGCATTAAAAGGAACGGACCCAGATCGATTTTCTTCAGTCTCTGCTGAAAATTCAACAGCAAAATCGGATTGTAAACATGAATTTACCCCCACAGAAAACCGCGGAATATCAGTCATTGAATTGTTCGAATTGTGAGATGGCTTTGACGATTTAGAAGACAACTGAGTTCCCCAAAACTCTTCAGGGAGTTTTGCTTTTCCATCAAAGCACCGATTTCCTGAAAGTAACACTTGTAAATTAGTTTCTTGATCGTTGTTGTGAATGTGTCTCCTTGATAACTGTGGCAGTTTCAAGTTGTTAATTTTCCTCCGAACAATTGTGTTAGTCGGTGAGACGCTTTCTGTACAGTTGCTCGATGAGAGGAACAGAGTTTCTGTAGTGGTTTTCTTAAGACAGATACTTTCCAGAGACTTTACAAAGACGCAAGACTCCAATCGTTTGAGACTCTTGGTGTAAACCATACTTGACGCACTTGTAACTAAGTTGTACTTGTCTTTCTTTGACAAAACTCTTTTTTAAAAAGAATTGTTACTAGTCCATAATCGGCACAAGATGACAGCTACATCCTTGAAGCAGATTATACGTCTACGTTGGTTAATTTATTCTTGACGACTGCTTATTTCTCTGGAAAGAAAAGCACATGAAAAGCTTGATCCAAAGTATCATTTGCATTTGAATAGCTAACTTCGGCATTGTTATCATCATAAATCAAAGAATATTGTTTCTTAAACAGAGAAATTCTTATTATTAGGCTATTTTGAAAAGAGAACTTTTCAATGCCAATGGGTATTGTTGTGACTATTTTGAATCGATGAAAGGGCCGCTTATAGAACGTTGTACTTGCTACAACAAAGAGATTTTCTTTCATCTTTCAAGAACCACTAGAGAATGTTCAGTTTTGTATTAAAAAAGTTTTTGTTACAGTTTTAACCTTTACTTGTTGTTTAAAAAGTCGTTCTCTTTCGTAAATATGCATCGATTAACATGAACGAAGTGTTTAAAGAGGGGCGAGATAATACTAACCCTAAACAATAGCCCATTAGAGTTAAATTACAAAGAGTTTCGAAATCTAATAATTAAAAGAAAAATATGAAAAATGCGCAGATGCTTTATTTTTCTGTTGATTATAGAATACCTTGACCTTTGTGGTATTAACTGATGTTTTTACGTCTGCCACTAAGTTTGATTTTATCTTATGACACGAAACAGTATAATCAAGAATCTTAAAAACAATTTGTATATTGTATGTCCCGGGTTCCAAAAAAGTGTAACTATTAAATTATCTTCTACACAAACATTTTACTTTATTTAGCTCAAAAGAAATCACAAGTTGTAACGGGGAACCATGAATTACTGTCTTTGTTCATTCCGATAACGCATGCTCTACTACCCCCCAAAAGCTCTACATACAAAAGTACTAGATCAAGAAAAAAATATTTCTCAAAAGTTGGCGCGAGATTGTGAAATGAGATACCAAAAAAAAATCCGGCTACTCCCTAAAAAGATATTTAAAAAGAAAAATTGAATCACTTATTATTGTTTAGTATTTTAGAATCCGAAGATTTATTTATACATCTTGAACGTCTAATATCTAAATCTAAAATCTATTTCTCAGCGTAATTTTGTTTACACTTTTTGTGTTATTCAGGCGCATGCAGCTGCTTCCCTTCCATAGCTCAGTCTTGTCGCAATTGAATGCTCGCTTTCTTACTGTTTTGTTCTGCTTTCTCTTTGTGCTAAGAATCTATCTTTATCGTATCAGCAGTTTTGAACCTTTAAATTATCTGCTGACCCGCCCAGTAGATTTAGCTTAGCTAACTGTGGTGCCAAGATATATTGTAAAAATACTTTCTTGCAGTAAGTCTAAGTCTTGAGTCAGTTTATAAAATTTTAACAGAAAACAGAAGCTCTAGACTTATGTTTTATTCCGTAACCAGCAACACGACAAAATAATTTTAAGACTTCACCCAAAAACCGTGATATCTTGTGATCAGTTATTAGATCAGTTATTAGAATAAAGTATATTTCAAAACTTTCGGACATTCTAACAACCGGAAGCTAATTTCTTAGGACGATTAAACTTTCGGACTTTTTTCTTGTCTTAATTTTAACCGTCTGCATATTTTCATAATTAAAGTAACCATTCACGTTTTCCCCGTATGAAAAACTTCTAAGGTGACCAGGACCGACTTTATGCATGTGCATGAACCAGAGACGAGATCGTGAAGATTTTGAAACCGAGATCAAACGATAACCACTCATAAGCGATAGGAACGACTGGACCGCTGTTCCTGCTGAACTCAATAACCTAGATTGGTTAAGGAGCATTATAAATCACCTTCGATCAATAGTTACAAACACAGAAGTTAAAACGTATTAAATGTGGAGGTTGGAAGTGAGGACGGCAGAGACTCCTTTGCGCTCTGACACAACCGGGACGGTTAAACCGAAAATCGTCTCATTGGCCGAGTATGTCAGCCGTTTCAAAGTCTGAAGAGACAGCTTGGACGATTGGGATGATTTCATGAGAACCAGGCTTAAACTCGTGAGATGTTTTTACAGATCTAGAGTTTAAGTTTAATGCCGATGGTTATGGGGGCAAGTAGGTAGTCCTTTTCCTCTGTCAAAACTGAAGGGTCGAGAATATTCACCGGCTGATCCGCATTCGATACTTTTAGGTCATCTTATTTACTTAATGATGTTAAGTTTTTATGAACAAGGATGGTTTTCAATATTTGGAGAGTTATAACTGAACAAAAGCAGGGCAGATACCTAAACGACTTAGCGGTTAGTAGCCTTATAGAGGATTGAGCTGCTCTTACAGTTCTGTTCATTCTAAAAAGACTTCAACAACCTACCTAGGCGGTGTAGTGGCCGAGCGGTTAGCGTGTTCGACTCGTAACATTAGGGTCGCGAGTGTACTTGAACAAGACACTTTACCTGACTTTGTTCCAGTTGACTCAGCTGTATAAATGAGTACCAGTTCTGCTTGGGGCTAGCCTGCGATGGATTAGTGTCCTGTCCAGGGGGAGTCAAAGACTCTTATCCGCTTAACACTACAGAAACCGCAGATAACAACCTGTGTAATGTCTAATGAGCCGGTTAAGCGCGAGAGAGGATTTCAGTAGAGGCAAAGAACTAACCACCTAAGAACTTACTGAGACAGAGGAAACGCCGAGAAGTTTTATTTTGAATGCTGCACAATATCTATATGGGAATTTTTTGTTCTAGGCTTATGTTCATCTGTGCAACATCTTCTCAAATCTTTTTTGTTTGTTATCATATTTCTTTCTTGCCTCGGCCACAGTTGCAGTCAGTTAAATCTATGCTTCCGGTTGGTTTAATTTGTATAAACAAATGGAAAATATTAACTGCATGCACACCCTGAATACTATAACGGCAAATATTGAAGACTGACATTATCAGAAAATTCGAGGCTTGAATCCTCAAAATATTTTAAAAAAACTTTAAGCCTCAGCCAAAATGTTGTACTTCTTATAAGAAAATGAGTGTAACAAAAAAATGCTCACCAGCAGCTCTAGATTAAAACACTACAGAAGTTAGAAAGTATCTTGAGTTTCAGAAAGGAATCATTGAGCACGATAAGTGCATACGGACAAGACAACTTACCAAAAAGTTATTTTTCTTTTCCCCAAAAATATATGTTAGATGTCATTCTACTAATTTGGAAACACACATCTTAACAAAACACGAAATCGTATTATTAATAAAGCTACAAAATATCAGGCGATTAGCATATATTGTGGATATAAGTTTTAAGCATATATAAGTTACCAATCGCTGAGTTGGGGGAAATAAAACTTACTTGGCTTTCGATGGAAAAAGCTGCTCAATTTTTCTGTATGTGGACTTAATATAACATGATAAAAGGACCGAGCTATAGTTTCAGATAAACGAAGAGCGGCGCCGAAAACACACCATTGTCTAGCGGTCTGCATTAGTATAATTATTACAATACTACTTTTTCACTGTTGTGTTTTTGGCTTTTGTGTTTTTGATACAATAAAGACAGTCTGCATATATTTATTTTTTGTGTGAATTTGTACTGTTTTTTACTTATTCGACGCACAACTTGTTAACATTCAAGAACTGTTCGGCTCAATTTAAGTCTACACTCTCCAAAACAAACGTCCAAACAAGACATACCAGTTGCTATTCTACGGTTAAAAATATACTTTGAAATTTAACTGATTTTGAATAAACTGTACTCGAAATTTCATACTTACTGCATCTAAGTCGCCAGGTTTTTTGTTTAAGAAATATTCTTTGCAACGCAATAATCGCAAACGTTGTGGGTTTTTTTCTGCTTTCAAGGAGTAGAATTTTTGAAAATGAAGTAAACAGCTTGCCTAAATGAGAAGTGACAACTCGACTGGATGTTTCTTCCATTTTTGGAATGACTACCTGGTTCTGTTGACAATAAGCAGGTGTTCCTGAAGAAACATTTAATCCGTTTTCAAATAAGCCATTGTTTTTTCCAAAACTTAATGAGGAAAGGTTTTCCGAGTTACACAAGAATAAAAAAAGCTAAAATACTGTACGAAATGGTCATCGCAATTAATCAAATTAACAGAAAAGCACTAACTTTGCAAAGAAAAGTTTCAAATAATGCATTTGTTCAGTGTTAACGTAAATTCACACAATCAATTGCCTTGATACTAGACAGAGTTGAAAAGTGGCAGCTGGTGCCGGTGTGATAGCCACATGAAGTAAAGGGGAAATTCTAGATAAGCTTGTTTGGATCAATTTTCTGATGCATCAATAAGTAATGTAATTTTAAAATAGATAAGATTAACAAAAATAAACCAATGATAAAAATGATGATAATAACAATAATAACAATAATAATAATGATAATAATAATAATAGTAATAATAATAACAACAACAATAATGTTAATAATGATGATAATAGTAATAAAGGCAATTTTGATACTAAATATAACACCGATAACAATATAACTAATAAAAACAACAATAATGTTGAAGGTATCGTTATTTAACGTCGGTAATTCCTCCAGCTTTCCGAGAATGCTATTATCAATGGAAGCCGACGGTGTGAACAGAAGAAGATGGAAGTATTTTCTTTAAGTTAAACGAAGATTGACCAAATTTTGTATACGTCGTTCTCGCAGTCGTAAAATCTTCAAACCTGAGCTTTTCACGTCGTAATTTTGAGAACAAAAGCGTGCAGGTGGCCCGCCAGGGCCGTAGCAAAGGGTGGGGCCGGGGAGGGGAGGGCGGTTTTTTTTTTCTCAACTTTTTTGATTACTGACTGCTTTAAAGAAATTAGTAGTTGCCCACCACAAAAACATAGATGATAGTCCATCATTCCACTTTTACACTTTCACCAACAGTTCCGCCTGGTTACTGAGAGAAAAGAGGGCTTAATCAGACAAAAGACAATATTCCAGATAAGTGGTACCCTGCAAAGTCTGAGAAAACGGAAAATAGTATATAAGTTTTAGACACTCTGACTTTGCTTCAAACGATGTTTAAAACCCAAGAAATACGTTTTGAAACAATCTATTTTCAAAATTTCCCGGGGAAGAATGTCCCTTCCATGTTTTCGTTGCTTAAGCTCCCTAACGCACTTGTGAATCCGTTCGGCTAACGTATTTTTTGTTATTTGATTAAACTTTTTCCCACGTTAACCCGCTTTTGGTCTAAAATGAAAAGTAGTTGTGTTGATAACTAATGAAAGCCACTGAATATGATGCTCGTTTGTTCAGTCGCCCGTAAGATTATTCATTTATGCGTTATTCTTGCCTAAGTAAGCCAAAAGGAATTGCGGAAAAAAGTGCTTTTTTAATTTGAAAGCATTGCACTTATATTGAGAACATGACTGATAGCAAAATGTCTTGCACGCTAATTTCGCTTCTTTCCCTGCTGTCATTTTGTTTGGTTTTATCGCTTGCTAAATCAACTCTTATCCGAGAAAGCATTGAGTTTTTAGACAACGACTTCGTTGCTGAAAGTTCTGCGGAGAAAAACAACGTCGTCGACAACAGGAAACAAGGTATAATAATCAGATGAAAATTTGGTATCTTCTTTTAGATTGATTTCAGAGGCACATTAGTTTGGAGTGGCACATACGTGTCTTTCTTTACAAATTAGTGAACGTAGCTCAAAGGTTTATTGATGGCTATACCATTTGGCTGTTGAACATGAAGCCGATTTGACCTTACAAACAGTTCCGGTTCGTTTTAAATGATTTTGGCTCAAGCTTTGACTTGGAAACTTAAAAGGTATTATGAACAACAAGTCGCAAACTAGTCAAACTAAGATTTAAGTAGTTGAACTCATAATGCACCATTTCAAATGGCGCTTTGCTAGGTTTTCAACTAGCAAAATGTTATGGCCGGAATAGCACTTAGCCAGCACCACACTACACTCACTGAAGAAATTGATATTCATGAGTCACCGTTGAAAAATAGTTCCGCCCAACTGAACAATATTCCGACTGTATATCTAATCACAAACTCGGGTCAGCAAGCTTCAATGTCGAAACCTATTTGAATTACAGAATGCCCATTGTTCTGGTTGCGCTTTCTAAATTCAATAGATTTCACACTTTGTGGCCGAGCTATTGTTGTGAGTGATCCCAACTCTAGTTTCCGAACGTTTAGTCCGCGGCACTCGGATGGGCCGAGTTGTTAATCGTGAAGAGCAAACTTTACTGTGGTAGCCCTACTAAGTGACTTTTGGTCATGTCAATAATTAGCACGACCCTATACCCCTTAAAAAATTGCCGCTTTACTAACTGCTTGTATCTTTATTGGGGTGCTTGCTGTCTTAAGTATTTAACATTACGGTTCGAGTTCATTCTGCCGTTTCGTTATGTCGGTGAATAAAAATTATACGTTATTCTTCATATTTCGCAGATCTAGCTTCTAAAGAAACCAGCTTTTAACTGATTGACATCACAAGGCCGCAGAACTTCCACTCTTTTGTTATACTGATTGGTTAATACAGACTGAAATACGGAGTTCCAAGGTGTTGCAGAGATTCATTTGAATCTTCGCGCGTAACAGTTGAATGATTTTGAATCCTCGCGCCACGAGGTCCTTTGTTTCAACATGAATAGAGTCATCTTTCAAAAAGGCCAAATATGGACTTTTGACCAGAGAGTCAACAAAGAACACACTAATTTGGTTAAGAAAGTTGCAACCTCATTCTGTGATACGATCAGACCGAACCAAAAGTATACATTCACTCACAATTGTAAGCTGCGCTAATCTTATAATTAACAGAAATATTTTTAAAATATAACTTGATGCAAAACTCGAAAAGAGTTATTTAACAATTTGAATATAATCCAATTTGCCTTTTTCTCAAATGTCTCTTTGCTTTAGCACCATTTTATCACCATGTGGGGTGCTTTGTAGACAAGCCCGTCCGAGGCCTCGCTTATGGCGGGCCAGGTCTTCAATCGGGAACCCCAGCAGAAAAAATCAATCATTGTGCAATGCTGGCCTCCAGTCGTGGGTTCAACGCCTTTGGTGTGCAACTAGGGGGGCAATGCTTCATGGGGCCCGCTGCGCAAATCACCTACAAGATATATGGGGCCGGAGGTGGCTGTCGGGACGGTTTGGGTGGAGTTTATAGAAAAGATGTTTATTTATTGGGTAAGTATGAAGATAAAGATGATCATTAAGATTGAGAATGGCGGGGAAGTTGCTGAATAGTTAGTTTGTCCGACTCAGTAGTAATCTCCTAGCGTCCCGAGCTTGAGCCTGGGTCAGATCACTGTGTTTCGTCCTTGAACAAGACACTTTACCAGACTTACCTCAGTCGACTCGGCTGTATAAATGAGTACCAACTTCTGCTGAGTGCTAAGGGGTGCACCAACAGAACTCCGGGGAGGGGGTTGGGCAGTTCCCAAAAAAATTGTGCAAGGCAAAAACGCTTGAAATTCATGCAAACGTGGAACCACGAAAAAAAATCATACAATCTGAAGTGGAGTCATTTGCGTAGTTTGTTGATATGACATTGACTATACAGCTTGTTATATCCGGCTTTATACGATTTATTATGTACCACTTTGAGTAAAATATCGCCCAAAATGCAGGAAATGCAATCTAAAATATGTCATATTTACAAAATTTTCTATGACTTAGTTTTTCAGCTCTCTGTCTATCAAAGCAATTGCATCTTTACATTGCTGCTAACAGTCAATAAAGTTAGATCCACAGTATTAAGCAATCAGTTCCCAAGAATAGAGAATTTGCATTCATAAACTACTATGTGGGAATAAACAAAAAATCGTGCAAAAAAAAAAACCCAGCAGCGGTAAAAAAAATCTTGCAGTCCAAAAACCACCCCAAAAAAAATCGTGCACAAAAAAGCTGCCCCCCCCCCCTCCCCCTTCCCCGGAATTCTGATGGTGCACCCCTAACCTGCGATAGATTAGTGTCCTGTCCAGGGGGAGTCAAAGACATTCATTCGGAAACCGGAGATCAATCATCGACCTTAGCTATATATAAGAAACGATTCACCATTCTAAGTTATACTAAGAGAAGAGTTTTCTTTGGAAGATAAAAATCTGCTTCCCAAACCCGGCATGGAAAATAAATTTCGTTCCCGCATTGAGTCCACTAGAAGAAGTGTTTAACCGACAAATAGACAATAGACCGTTGATATTGAGCATTAGCACTCGAGAAGACAGAGTTTAAGTTAAACTATACTTTAACGTAAACTAAAGAAATACGACGGTTTTCTCGAGGGGAAATTGCATCTCCATTCTCAAGTTAATTCTGCGGGCAAAAATTGGAGTCAATTGTGTTATGCGAGTGGTTAAAACCCGGTTAAAATTACATCTGACAATATATCCACAGTTCATTTATTATGTAATTATATTAGACCTTCGGAAAACTTGTAAAAACATGAATTTTTAAGACAAGGCGTTGTAGTCGGTTTTAGCATTCCAAAAGCCTAGATTCGTAATGAACTGACGGAAAATCAAAGAGTTGATTTTGTCTGTCTCCATATAGTTACTGAAAGCTAAAATTATGCTTAGCTGTCTTGCTGAGCTAGGAACACGCCTGAGGGCATTGACGAAATAGACTAGTAATATCAAAGGCTGGATTAGACAATTTTCTTTAACATTCATGCGCGAATGAAAATCTAGACGTGCTAGTACATTCAGTGTACACGCATAGAACTCGTTGTTAGAGTTAGACACAATATGTCGCGATTCTTTCTTTTACTGTGCTTTTCGCTTTCATCCTGTTTCTTGTCGGAATTATCAGCCTCGCTTACCAACAAGGAGAGTGCTCTTGGTGAAACACTTGCAGGTAGGACCGACCTCAAAGATTCTATCCTAACGTAGCACGATATTGAATGAGAAAGACAACAGGTAGATTAAGGTGAAGTAGGCTGTACTAACGCTCAGACTCAACGCGGATTCAAAAGTAGATCTGAGGAGTGATACCTTAATTCGGTGGCTTCAAATTCAAGCAAGCATGTGCAATGCTACGCGCTTTTTCATATGATTAAAAGCAACTTTCGGCTGCGGGTGGGCTGTTCTTAAACTTTTGGCGATTTCAGCCTCGAATTGTTCTTAAGTTGTTCTTATTTCCTGGTATTTCTAACAGTTGGTTAGTTGCACGAGACCGAAAAAAGGCTCTAAGAAAGATGTGTTGGTTTTAACTTATCGCGGTACGCGATTAGTAGTGCTCGAGTATAACTAGTGACTGAATAAGAAAATGCAGGCGTACTATTAAAGCTGGTTATAAATATTGATTTATTACTCATCCAACCTCTACGTCGGTCTTTTAGACTTCTTTATTTCTAATTCATATCTCTTGATTGAAATTTCATTCTGTATTCATGAAGCAAATGCAACAAGTTTGTGGCATGCAACAGGAAAATTCAACTAGTTTCGCGTCTCTTCCTGATCAAGAAACAATTGAATACTGAACTCAGTTGTGATATTGGCGTTATTAACTAGTTGTCATATATTGGCGTTACTAAATGGTGCGTAACGACACAAACAACTTATCTACTTGCTATCTACTAGCGACAAAGAAAACCGCAATGATAGATATAGCATTTCTATCCACTTACATTGCAGCCTATCAGGGGAGGGGTAGTTCTCAGTCAAATTAAAACAAATAACATGTGTTAGCAGGGGAGGGGTAAGGTTCAATCAGTACCAGTATATGTATAAGCATTTGTCAAGTTCTCTTGATTCAGTCACTAGATAAAAATATGGCATGTGCCGCAAATTCACATTTAATGACGGTTTCAGTTATTTTCCTTGCTTTTACCAACGATTGTTCAGTTACTGTGCTCTCACTTAGCGGGTGGTTCCCCCTAAATTTTAATATGTTCTACATTGGGATTAAATGGAGCCGAGACCGATAGCGGCCGGAACGCACAGAGTTTGGGCATCCTGTGTATCCATTTTCAATTTCAGCAACATACACATTTGATATTTGTAATTCCTTAAAATGGTAGCCAAGCTTTGACGCTGAGGTGAGGTTAGGGAGAAGAGAATGGCTGTGTGAGCACACTTGACAGGTACTTCGCGCAGAGGTTACAAATATTGCCATTTTAATTTAACTTCTTTTCGTTTACCCAGACACAAGCGAAGAAGCGGCAAAGAGATCGTTGAGTACTCGACGACCACCGAGTAAGGTTAAGTGGTGTTGCGGTAGTGTACGGTATTTTCCCCCCTCCCAACAGTGCTGCTTGAATGGACAGGTGGTGCCACAAAACTACTCTTGTACCCCCTGTGGTGAAACATTTTATGACGAGACCAAGTATGTATGCTGCGATGGGGTACAACTGCACCCGCGAAAGTACGGCTCCAACGCAAAGTGCTGCGGGGCGAGTCTTGTGTACAACGGTAAAACCCACGTTTGTTGCGGCAAGAAAGTGTTTTCTGGGAGGGTGTTCAAGTGTTGCGGAGGACATCCGTACACCTACCGTACTCAAAAGTGCTGTAGTGAATGTTGTGGGAGGAAGACAATAATGGGTTTGAAAAGCCCGTGCAATCGTTGTAACGGGGTGAAATACAACCCGAACACACACATCTGTTGCGGTAAAAAATTTCTTCATCGCAGGACACACGGCGCGTCCACGGTATGCTGTGGTGAAAGACAAGTGTACAATTTCCACAAGTCTGTTTGCTGCGTTCATAATAAACGTAGTGTGGTGCAACCCAAAGCGGCCGGCTCGTCTTCGAGGTGCTGCCGAACGCAAGTCTACAATGGAAAAACCAGCAAATGTTGCCGCACAGGTAAAATAGTACCCAAGCACTTCACTTGCAGCACATGCGCAGGCCGACACTATGACCCAGATAAGGCGATTTGCTGTGCGCACGGCAAAGCTTTCCGTCTCCAGCCAAAATTGTTTGGTGCAAAGACAATGTGCTGCCAAACAAAGATTTACAACATTCAGACTCAAAAGTGTTGTAACACTAAAATAAGAAGCAAAAGATTTGGCGGATTCACCGGATGCTGTAACGAAAACGTTTTTGACAGCCGAACAAAGAAATGCTGCAACAATCGTGATATTGTTTCTAAGTCATTTTCCTGTGTACCGTGCGCTTTGAAAAACTATTACGACCCGAAGATACGAGTCTGTTGCAGCGGAACGCTTTTTCTACGAAAATATGGAGTGTCAAGTTCGTGCTGCGGAACAAAACTTTACGATGTGAGAAAGCAACGATGCTGTAGACACCAGAAATTGGTTTCTATAAACAACTTGTGTCCTTTGGCGCTGTGTGGAAACCGGCCTTACAATACAACCAGCCATATTTGCTGTGACGCACGTGCGGTACGTATCACAATCAATGGCGTCTGTAGTATCTTAGTAACATGCGGAGCTTATTTGAGAACAGACAACTAAATTTTAGAGCAATTTTTATTCTATCCATGAGACCCTAGGGGGGAGGAGTACTTCGGGGTAAAACGGATGGAGATGCTTGTTGGGACATGTGAAAAAACAATACTCTCAAAACAAAATAGCTTGAAAAGGTTAACCCTAAAACCTCAAAGCACCATTTTTGAAAAAAAGCAGGAAAAACTAGAAAAACATGCTTGTTTGCGTTTTTTTCATTCATAAAAAAGCTGTTTTCTAAAATAACCTTGATTTTTCTCTGAAAAACCCCTAAAAATCACCAAACTACCGATTTTGGCCCACTAAAAAATACAACGTGCACCCCCATCATAAGAGGGAGTAATCCTCGGGCATGTATAGATTACGCTTTTAACAGACAAATCTAGTCTTTATATTCACCATGGTAAAAAGGAAATGAAGGAGAAAGATTAGGGAAAAAGAGAAAGGCAGCAATCAGGCCCGTAGCAGGGGCGGATACAGGATATTAAAAAAGGGGGTGGATATTCGCGTCAATTTCAGCTCTAATGCCATTGTAAAAGTGAGTGTTGGGTGCCTCAACCCCCCTCCCCCCACCCCCGTCTTGCACAGATTCTTTGCGCATCAATAACAGTATTTCGTGGGCTCTAAACTTGCGAATTGTTGCCTGTTTTATCGACGCTCAGAGACAAACCATTGGTAAATCGTATTTTTTGGTTTTTTTCGGTAGAGTAAAAAATGGGGTGGAATCCACCCAATCCAACCCCCCCCCCAGGTGAACTGACTTGCCTCGGTAAAAAATTAGAAAAAAAATGTATACTTCCAGTTTACACTCATATCTGTAGACAGAACTGTTTCGTTAGATATTGAGACTAAAGATATTAACAGAGTAACGCCGTTATATTTTCACAAGTGCGTATATGTTTTTGCATACCAGAGAGAGCAAGGTATGCAAATTGTAAAGTGGTATAAGTCCCAAAATCTACAAAGTTTACATGAAGCACTTCCAACCTTAGCTGAGAACGCGTGTATCAGCAACATTCGACTGTTAGGTCTTTATCAAAATGCGTTGTTAGTGTCGGTCGTCATTCACGTCATTGGTGCTTATAACTTCAGTTATACTTTTCTGTCGCTTGTTTATCGGCTGCTAAATTTTGTCGGACCTGTGGGGAAAAAGTGCTTAGAGTGGAAAAAAGGAGGCTTTTCAGCGAACAGAAAGGATAAGCTACGGAACTTTCAAACAACTAAACGCTCTCGCACGGCCGAATGGATGTTCATACTGCCTCCGTCAGTATTTTATCTTGGTTACGGGCCTCGGCAATGCAACATCTGCTCAGTCTGGCCTCGTTTTTCTTGTTGTCTTAACTGAGCTCTATAGATGACAACACAATCAGCAACCGACCAAAAAAGAAGCCTTTGGAAGTTCACACTCAGTCGGATACAATACCAGCAAAACTGTTTATTACATACTAGTCGAGCACATTTTTGTTTTTGTTTTCCACCCACTGAGCTTCACACTTTGATTTGTATGAAATCAAAATAAAAGCTTTTCATTAACGTACATTTGATAATGGTAACATGTTGCCGCCAAAAATTCATGTTAATGTTTTCCTAGCGTTTATCTATATTCTTAAATGTCTACTCTTAAAATCTTCCGTTTTTCTTCTTGTTAACTAGATAAGAGATAATGTCAATACTTTCCTGTACAACGTCTAGTTTAGGGTCTATATTTATAAAAAGGGTTGTATTTTGACATTTTTCTAGTTCACTTCGCTAGGTCAAATTCAAGGTGTTCGGAAGTAAAACTGGGTGTTGTGTTCACAACAGCAGCGTCGCTGTCTACCATGTGGAGATTCAGAAGTGCTGCTTCGGCGAACCAATTGGAAGTCTTGATACATGCCTTGAGGGTAAGTGCGCAGCAAATCTCTCATCAATAATTTGGATGGTCAATGTTTTGTACAAACTTTGCTAAGCCTCAGAGATTTGATCACTGTAAAGCGAGTGGCAGTTTATCCCCTGGCCTTTAAAAGTTTTAAAATGGTCAAGCCTTTGTATTTCTTATAGTATTTTTCACATTTCCCGGGCGACTACCTCTATTCTTTTTGACCTGAAGTATCTTGTGTGTCGATGGTGTCCAGCGTTTCAATGGTGCTTAAAGTGGCGAGGGGTTTAGCGTGTTGATCGTGTCCAGCAAGTCATCTATCGGGTCGATGACGTCTAACGTGTCCATGGTGTTTAGCGTGTCAATGGTGTCTAGCGTGTCCATGGTGTCCAGCGTGCCAATGGTGTCCACCGTTCCAAAGGTATCTAGCGTGTCAATGATGTCTAGTGTCGATGGTGTCCAGCTTGTCAATGGTGTCCAGCATGTCAATGGTATCTAGCGTGTCAATGGTGTTCAGCGTGTCAGTGGTGTCCAGCGTGTCAATGGTGTCCAGCGTGTCAATGGTGTTCAGCGTGTCAATGGTGTCCAGCGTGTCAATGGTGTTCAGCATGTCAATGGTGTCCAGCGTGTCAATGGTGTCTAGCGCGTCAATGGTTTCTAGCGCGCAATGACATCTAGCGTGTCGATGGTGTCCAGCGTATAAATGGTGTCCAGCGTGTCAATGGTGTCCAGCGTGTCGATGGTGTCCAGCGTATCAATGGTGTTCAGCGTGCCAATGGTTTCCAGCGTGTCAATGGTGTTTAGCACGTCAATAGTGTCTAACACGCAATGACATCTAGCATGTCGATGGTGTCTATTGCGTCGATGGTGTCTATCGTGTCAAATTGTCTATCGTGTCGATGGCGTCTGGCATGGTGATGGTTTCTAGCAGGTCTGGCGTGTCATAGTGTATAGCGTGTTGTTGGTGTTTAACGTGTCGATGGCGTCTCGCGTGTCGATGGTTTCTAGCAGGTCTGGCGAGTCATAGTGTACAGCGTGTTGGTAGTGTTTAGCGTGTCAATAGTGTCTATCGTGTCCGTGGTGTCTAGCGTGTTCATGGTGTCTCGCGTGTCCATAGTGCCTAGCGTGTCAGTGGTGTTTAGCGTGTCCATAGTGCCTAACGTGTCCATGGTGTCTAGTGTGTCCTTGGTGTCTAGCGTGTCCATGGTGTTTAGCGTGTCCATGGTGTCTAGCGTGTCCAGGGTGTTTATCGTGTCCATAGTGCCTAGCGTGTCAATGGTGTCTAGCGTGTCCATGGTGTCTAGCGTGTCCATGGTGTCTAGCGTATCCATGGTGTCTAGCGTGTCCATGGTGTTTTGCGTGTCCATAGTGCCTAGCGTGTCAATGGAGTCTAGCGTGTCCATGGTGTCTAGCGTGTCCTTGGTGTCTAGCGTGTCAATGGTGTCTAGCGTGTCCATGGTGTCTAGCATGTGGCAAACGTGTCATATAACAATAACATTTCCTAAAAGCTCACATAGCAACTCGTACAAGGGGAATAAGATTTAAAAAATAGAAAGCAGAAGCGTCTAGGTACGTAAATGTATCCGATGTTAACATATGCTAGTTACAGACTATCTCCGAAAAGGAGTTGAATACATACTAGTTATGCAATGCTTTCGAGTGGGATACCGTGGAATATGCCACGCGTCACTTGTTTTTTCCCGTATACATACGAGCCTTAAGGCGAGTGTGTATACAAAGAAAATACAATTTTTAGGGGCTGTCTTTTTGAAGAACACTGTCGTAGATTTTAATGCAGTGAATTCTGAAAGACATATTTCGTTCTTACCATCAAAAACTGAAAAATCCAAATTTTGTTGTCCTCTTTGTGTTTGCTGGAATGACTTTTCCTTGTTCGTAATTAACTACCTTTTCAAAATTGGATATTGCGAATTACGGGAGCCAATCAGAGAATATGAATAATCTAAATATAGATATACAAAACCGGTGATTTAGCATAACAGCCACTCTCTGAAGAAGAGGCGAGACGCCTCGAAACATGTTAGTTTTGTAGCATTAAACCATGATGAAACTGAAGAATGTTGTTGCGTCCATCAAATTTAGATATACAAAACTTATAATTAGTTAAAATGAATTTTTTAAATTTTGCAACATTTCTAACTAAGTAACTTTTATGCGTTAAAACTGAAAACATTTAATGGAAAAAAGACGCTAACGTTAAAGCCACTTTACTTGGTTTCACAGGCGGCTTCAAGTGCACCAAAGACATGGATGTTTCGCGCTTTATTTGTTGCGGTCAGAGAAAGCACATCAAACCCTACGGAGAAAACACCGATTGCTGTGGAAGACACGTGTACGACCGTGCTCATGAGTTCTGCTGTGGGGGGTTCCCTGCTCCGGTGCCAGCAGGAGGGGCTTTCTCATGCTGTGGTCAATCGTCCTACAACAAAGACAAAGCTCAATGCTGCCAGGGGGGTGAAGTAATCCCTAAGTGTGGTACATGTCCCAAACCAAAATAAACAACGCCCCAATCCCCGACTGAATGATACCCAAGCTCGTACCCAGGCTCTTTCATTAGGGGGAGATTGCTATGTTTGATCAATTTAAATTTTCTCATTACAAAATGGCCAGTTTTGTATGAGTTATGTAAGGAGAAGTTAGATTTTGAAAAAGTGGCCAAAAGAGTTTTTTTTTTACTTTTATTCTTTACTTATATTTTTTAATAAAACTTAATTCATGAAAGTTGTTAGTTTCCTTGCTTAAACTAAAAATGAGGTTTTCTGTCGGACCACTCATGACGTCATCAGATGAAAACTTTAAATGTTTTAAAATATGTCAAGAACCAGGAAATATTTTGGCAAAATCTTTTCACTGCTATTCCTCGTTTAGCAAGGTCTATCCGCTGAAGTAATGAAATTTTCTCTTCATGTGTAGTTTAACTGATATTTTGTTCTCAACACTTTGTTAGTCTGATACTTTTTGCTGTTTTAATTTTCATTCCCGTTTCCACTTCTATTTACACTTCCGTTTTCATTTTTATTTCTGTTTTGTTCTGCGGACTCGTGTAGCGAATTTTACTGTGATTGCACTCTTGTTTTATAAGAATCATTTTTATTAAAACACGAGGCTGAAAATCGCCAAGAATGAAAAAAACATTTAATATTCATGATGATAACCTATTGAAAATGATTTGTACAGAGTATGGTGGGCTTTTTGACTAAAGTTCGCAAATAACGATTTTACATCACACGTCTTTTCATTTACCAAGTCGCAGTTTTTACTTCTGCAGGTACAAACTGGCAAGAAAGTCAGTACCAGCTACTACTGCTGTATGTACCACATGCAGAAATGCATGTATCATTCAAATCCGTAAAGATATTTTAGCGTATAGCTCAGTTGGTTAGTGCGCGGCCTTCGGAGCTAGAGGTCCCCAGTTCGATCCCCGGTGACTGCACGTCTGTTTCGACTTTCTTCTGATCAGTTTAGCTGTAGCTTTGAATACCCGCAAAACTGAACACTGGCAGAGGGAGGGGGTAAAGGGCGCATCGTCGGCTTCCATTGATAGTAGCACTCTCAGAGAGCTGAAGGAACTACTGACATTAAATAACGGTACCTTTACCTTTACCTATTTTAAGAACAGGTTTAAGTGTTTTGATTCAAACCAAGTTTTCTTGTTCTTCCCTATTAAAGGAAAGTTAAAAAGATTTAGGCGATGGGTTGGCCGCCGGTTTTGTTGGCCTAGCGTGAAGATCAAATGTTTTGCTGTCTTGAACTCTACTCTTTAGTAGATAAAAGAGATATACGAAAATGCAAAGAACAGATTATTCTGCCGGAATTTAGGAGTTAATGACATTTTCAAACACAAGTGCTCCGTGGCCAAAAGACTGAACTATAGTTACACGACTCTATAAAGTGTTCTTGCAGTTTTACGTACATTTTACATACATCGATATCTCTTATAAATGAATATCACGAGTCTGCACCAAGAAGTAGGATTCAATTTTACATTCAGTACTACTATGAATTTTGTATCAAATTAAGAACTGTATATTAGCGTTGTGAATTTTGTAGTGAAATATTGACTTTTCATCAAAATAATTTTACACAACCAGAAGTTTTGCAACGAGTTTCGTTCCTTGGACCCAGGGCACTCCACAACACGTAGAGGTTGCATGCAATGTTGCGCGCAAATGAAACCCTTCGTGTAGCCACACGTGAAATCGTTGCATGCAACGTTGCAGGAGAAGGATCGGTTTCTACTTCGCGCAACGTTGCGTGAAACGATTTCAAGGTTGCTACGCAATGAAATTCTCCCGTTGCGCGCAACGTTGCAGGCAATGTTGCACCGTGTAGCCACGGCTTTAGATAGAATTATAACAAAGACAACGCAGCGAAAACCTTCTTGTAGACCAAAGATGTGTAGACGGGCCCAAAAGACAGTCTTAAGCCGAAGCTCAACCATGGGCAACAAGAGGAAATACCCATATTTCGGTTCCAAGACGGGGACGGAGTTTGCCCCGCGGGACATTGGACACTTTTCTTGTATAGACTGGCCAAAGACTCTCTTTTCAGATGTGACCTCTCTATCCTACGCTGTCGCTAATGATTGTAAGCAAGTACAAAGAACAGTGTAAATGCAGAGCATGGTCCTTTGTCTGAAGACTGAAGCTTTCAGAAGAAACAGTTTTTGTTTTCAACAAGAAGCACAGTGTTTCCTCAGTCACTCCAACCCGTGGAAATGAACTTTTTTCTGTAATGGAACTACGAGTTCTGCATCTTCTGACTTCTCGCAACCTTTTGCATTGTACTGAGATATTGTTTCTTTGTTTCGATCAAATGTTGCATGTTTGAAGTGTTTTTTATAATCCGCCTCAGGGAACGTTTGTGCCAGCTTGTTAGGGTTCGTTAAAGCTGGTTGATTAGCAAATAACAGTCTGTTTCCCTTTACATTTAGCGGGCTTTTCAGGCTCAAGTAATCTCCTGATGAGGGTTCTTGAAAGCGAGTTGCGTTTTGCGATAAACAACCCAACTCTTGCGAGCGTCGTGGACGTGTTTTCGCGAAACCCGCTTCCTCGGTATTTTGGTTCATTTTGGAGCCTGTACAAAATTTAGTTCTGGGCTTGTAGTACGTAATATTTCTTTCTAGTATTTCAGGCGAAGTCGGTGTTGTTCTGGCTCGTGTAGAGTTGGCATCAATAGGAATAGTTGTGTCCCTACTAAAGCTACTTGACACTCGCCACCTTCGTCTTTCCGCAGAAGTTAATCTGGTTTTGAAAAAATTCCCAGAGTCACTCACTTTTTCGCGGGTTTCTGAACCAGTTAAATCCTTTCTTGGCTGGCAGAGAGAATTTACTAAAACTCGACCATCTGTTGCGTTTTCTAAGGCCGGTGGAGCGCTGGCAGCACGACTTGGAACAGGCAAACTCGTTCTGGATCTACTTCTTGCATTGATGAACTCAAGTCTCTTGAGAAACGCTTGTGAATCGTGACTCAACTCTCGCAGCCTCGTCAATCTGTCTTTCTCAAGCTGTTTGAGCTCAAGTTTTAACCTCGTTTGATGCACAGTGTTTCTTTTGATAGCTGAGGCTTGGTCAATCGAAGCAGAGGTTGTCATTTCTATCTGCTATTTTCGGAACTCAACCACTCTTAACTAACGAATGTGCATGGCGACCCAAGACTGACGTGATATGTTTGGGTTCTTTACCTGTGAAATATTTCAGGTTAAGTGCTGCTGGCCTTTGCGGTCATATTCATTTACACAAAACTATTTGCGGAATGCTGTCCACCCGCCAAAATTTTTCTAGATTTTCAACATAGCATTATGATCAATGTTATGACTCTTGCTGAGTGAGGTATACTCGAGAGCAACATCGTGAAACACGCTACAGGCACGCAATGTTGAATTGTTCAACCCAGTTTATACCAGCCCAAGTGTTACGACTTACGAGATCAACGCATGTACCATTCGGTAATTGGTTTTCTTCTCAGATTGATTGCATTAACTATTCCTGCTGAAACTAAGCAAAGTAAATCAGTCTCAATTTTTTAAGGCCTACCTGAAATAATTTTAACTTTTAATCAGCTAGTCTCTCCAATTGAGTTCTTGGTATCAAGAGTTAGTGTTATCGCTAAGGAAAATATTGAAAAAAGCGTCAGGCCCGTCGGGACGGGAGGGGTGCGATATGCAATGGGTCCCAGGATTTTCCCCATGGAAAGGTTGGGTGGCCCTGAGGACTAGGTTCTACTGTAAAAAAATTCATACGAAACTACATCCGGGATACGAGTGATATATTTTCCATACCCTCGCTAGTTAAGATATCGCTTACATAGTTTTCTTTGCTTTGGCCGCAACAACCACTCATCATAAGAAAAAGAAAATTACACGTGGAGTTTCGTGCTTCACTTTATTTCCTATTAAATTAATGACGTAACTTAAGCGCTCTCTTTAATTAGCTAACAGAGTTTTCTGATTACCCTTTGTTCATTAAATCGCGCTAACAAGAGCTGTGAGCATTTTTTGAGCACCAGCGAGAAAATGCCCACTATCGTCAGCTTATTTAAATCTACTCGCCGTCGTGTATTGCGTTCCAACGTTAACAACTGCAGAAAGCACCTTATTGAGGACTTGGCTGACACGCAGGATGTACATGGAACCGAGGCTAAGAGTTCCTCAGTCAGTGCGCGTCGGCGATGGGCAAGAAACCCGGATGATGAACTGATTGAAAAACGCTGCCACGTTCGATACTTGGTGAGTGATGGGGGTGGGGACTGGTAATAAGTATTTGAAAAGCATCAGTTTTAGTTGTCAGAAAGTTTTGCATGTTCTAACATGAGGTCTGTCCGGGAAAATATAATTTGACCGAGAGTCTACAGACCGAGCGAAGCCACTAGCGAGCTCTGTGAGAAAGTCCGAGGGCAGTTATTATCCCACACAGATCAAAGAAACAAGGTTGTTTAGATTTTTTTCAAATGGCACCAGTTCTAGCTCAGTAAAAGAGAACAAACGATTTTCTCTACGCACTCGCTTTAGCGAGAACTCAGTCAAGTAACTCAGCTCCTGGCGTCTTGCATTGGAAGTCTTTGGACTTATTTTCCGCCAATCAGCGCGCAAAATCAATTTAATTGGTTATCAACCCTAGAATTTGACTAGCCATGTATTATTAAATTTTCAATCTCGAATATTGCGATTTGCGCGTTCTGATTGGTTCATTCAGTCACGGTTTTCACCTCATGTTCGGAGTTCACCAAATATGGAAACTGACTGCAGTGTCTGCAAAGCCAAAAAATAGGTTCTAACTAAATTTAGCTGTTATTTTTAAAAATAGAAGAGTTTAGAAAACTAATTAAATTTAATAAAACAACTATTCCGTTCGCGCTTGTTGGATGTGAGATGATTTACCATCTAATATCCAACGCGCGCTATTGGAATAATTGTTAAATAACAGTGCATTATAACAGTTGCAAATATTGCTATTATAATTTTCGCAACAATCATCGTCATCACTTAAATTTTGAAATGCTTGCATTGCAAACATTTTTTTTACTTTGCGCGCGCAGGTGGTAATTAGAAAATTCGTTTGTTGTAAATTTGCTTAAGTTGCGTAAAGTCGTTGTTATCTTTCTTCTCTGCATTCTAGATTTGGTTACTAACTCGAATTAATGGGTTACTTCTAATTCAAGATTAACATGCCTTCTTCCGCAGAGACTAACCAGCCGCACTCAGGTTGATCATGCGAGGCAGGAGCAAGCGGCGAGTCCCCTTTGCGTTAAGGTTGAGATGTGTTTCACGCCGCATCACATACTAGCCAAAAGGCAAGATTTCGAGAGGAAAAAGCTGCTGTCTACAACACCAGAAAACTAAGAATATTGAAGCCAACATCGTAATTGTTTTTACTATATCCATCTATAAATTCCAACAACACGAATACTGGATAATAATTAGAGCTAAGAGAATGCTCGAAATAAGGATGTATTAGTCAGTCCGATAATGCTACACTACTGCCGGCGAGGTCCATCATGCCTTGTGTGGCTAATCAAAACCGAACTAGCACTCGCTTACTGTACTTTCTGAAGGTGATTGATTGCTTGCTGTGAATCATTAGCCTGGCAGGCCATTAGTGTTATTGTAAGGAAACAAGCCAACGTACTCCAATAAAGCTTCAATGCTATAACGTAGGTGGGTTAAATGACTGCGTATTCTGAAACGTTCAATTACGTCTAGGCGTATTTTTGTGCATTCAAAAACTGCAACTCTCTTTACGAGCCGAAGTCGCAACTTTTTATTTGCGCGCAGGTGACGAACAAGCAAATAAAAGCTTGTGCAACTTTTTTTGGCACGTTCCTTGACTCTTTCTTATTGTTCCAGTATCAAACTACAGTGCTGGTTTTTGCACAGAACATACATTCATCTTAGAAAGATTTCTAAATCTTATTTTTTGTGCTTTGTTTTATGTTTTTTTTTTGTATTTTTTTGTGTGTGTTTTACGTAACGTTATGTAAAGTGTTTCAATAATTTCCGAATCAAAGAAGATTTGGCTAATTTACACAATATCTCACCCAAAATGACCAACCACTGCTGTAATGTAAAACTCCGATTTTAAGAACAAAAATTAATACGACTTTGAAGAGTCGGGATGCGAAATTTTGCACGATATGTCTAGGGACCATAGCGCGAGCTAGCAGATCGCGCGCGAACATTTTACAATCATACAATGCCAATGTGCCACATGCACACATCTAGCTGGGAATTGTAAAATAAAGCTTTTTAAATAGGAATCAGACATAAAAATTCGATATTTACGGTGGAACACGGCGGAGTGAGAATTTAAAATTCGGAGTGAGAAAATAACATTTGGAGTGAGATAATTTTATTTACAATTCCGATTGAGAGTAAAAACATAACATTCGGAATGAGAGATTTGTGGCCCCTGCGAACAAAAGAGGTTCTGGTGTGACGTCATAACTTCTCCAAGAGAACAACTTGTAAACATGGCGGAGGTTTTTGATTTTGATCTTATGACCAAGGGAGAAGCCTTAAATCAAGTCTTTGACCGTTACGATACAGCATTTTCCGGCGAGTTGACCGCGTTACAACTTCAGAATCTTCATACAGGGATTCGTGATGGAGGAATTAGTCTGCCGCAGGTCGAAGCGTCCATCAATGCTGTGTGTGCTAGCGAGACTTGCGATCGACAAGAATTACTAGACGTTTTAAACGAAATGGACCGCAGATATTTTCTTGTTCGAGATCTCCAATGGGAGTTTGCAATGCTTGATAGAGAGCAACAAGGCACGATTAGCGAGAAAGATGCAAAGTTTTTATTCCAGGCAGTACATGACGAATATTTTTCGCAAAGACGATGGGTGAAATTCCTTCGTAACCGCGTTGCTCCGGGAACGAGACTGAGTTTGGCCGAGATTGAGGTACCGTTGTGTGACATTCCAACTAGAGACTGGATGGAAGAAGACGAAGAGGAGGAAGAGAAAGAAAGGCAAGAGTACCTTCGGAAGAAAGCAGAGAAAGAAAAGGCCGAAGAAGAAAAGAGGAAACGGAAAGAGTTAAAAGAAAAAATGATGAAAGAGGAATCGAAGAGAAAGGAAGAAGCTGCAAAAAGAAGAGAAAGGGAGGACGAAGAGCGGCGGAAGGCAATAGAGGAAGAAAATCTAAGGAAAGCTCAACTAAAAAAGGCAGAAGCAGAAAGAAGGAAGGAGGAAGAAGATGCCAGACTAAGGAACGAGGAAGCGGAGAAGAGGGCAGAAGAAGAGGCAAGCAGAATGGCCGAGGAGGAAAGGGAGCGAGAGGAGAGGGAGAGAAAGCGCCGAGAAGAGGAAGAAGCAGCACAGAAGTGGAAGAAAGAAGAACTTCGTAGACAGCAGGAGCTTGAACGACAAAAACTCGAACAAGGTTTGCTTCTATTTTTTAAATTTTGTTTTGTCATGAATACAGCCATTTAATTGTACTCAGTGCTATATTTTATAATTACCTTTTCTTTGTATAGGTCCTGCTTTAAGTTTCTCCCTGGCCGGACCTTCTTGTAAGTTAAGAACCTCGTAAGGGGTGCCCAGAGATGGTTTAAAAAAGCTAAAGGGACAAATTTAATTATGTTTGTTAAACCGAAAGTTGTTGTGTCATGCTTTTGTGTGTATGTTTTTAAACCCTTGCAAAACAAATTTTTCTCTCTTGGGGAGGGGGGGGGGTATTTTTCTAAAAACCCCTAAAAAATAGTTGCTGATTTTGATGATTAAAAATACATCAACCACCTAAAAGGGTTTCCGTAACAACCCTCCCCTGGTCTTCTCTAGAGGGGCTTCTCTAGCTTCTGTCGTCATAAATTATAGATTATTCCTTTTAGACCCACATGTTTTGAACAAGTGATGCATTGTTTAATTTTCCCAACAAAAACCCATACTGTTTCATTTTAGAAGTGTCAAAGAGAATTTTTCTTAATTCTTTTTCAGTAGTTTTATTATTATTTATAAATTCCCATTAATTTTTTTTGATGCCAATTGTCTTCTTTATTAAATGAGTTATAAAGGGGAAGTTAGATGTTGATATAAATTGGCTGGAACTGAAGAGGTTTGAAATTAATTACCTATTATAGTACATCTGTGGTGGAAGCAAAAAAATTATTTGGGGGGGGGGGTGCAGTTGAAATTTTAATAGTTTGTTAAAAGATATCTGAAACTCCTATTCAAAAGTTATTGTCTGTGGTTAACCAAAGAATTAGTGGTGGGCCTGCCCCTCCCCCCCCCTCCCCCTCAATGTCGATAATAGATCCTTTACACGCAAAAAATATATGAAACATATGAAGAAACTGTGGCCATTGCCAAATTCAGCACATCCATATTTATAGCAAATTTACAAAATTTCAAAAAAAATTTCCCAAAAACTAATGCAGATATGAAGTTTCAATACTTGATCTTCTGCCTTCATTATTACATAGAAATGTATGGGAAAACATGTTAAGGAGGCTGATGTCTTCCACCTTACTTTTTATTGGAAAATTATTCAAATTGCAGCCAATCTTTATGAGACTTTGTAACTTTATTAATAGTAATGTACTGAGAATGACTCTAAGCTCATTTTCCCAATAAACTGAATATATTTCTATGCAATGCTATAGAGATAAAGGTCTATATTGTTCTAAGACTTAAACCATGCTGTTTTGTCTGGCAGAGAGGCTTGAAAGAGAACAGAGAGAGAAGGAAGAGGCAATGGCCCATGAAGATCTGGCAGAGGAAGCTGCTGAAGCAGAAGCTGAAGCGGCAGAAGCTGCTCGCAAAGCAGCAGAGGCTGCCAAAGCAGCTGAGGATGAGGAAAGTCGCAAGGCAGCACAGGAGGCAGAAAAGAAAGCACTGGTCCAGGCAATGGCTAACAAGGAGAAGAGATTGCGAGCGAATCTTAAAGCTGCCAAGAAGTCTCGCAAAGAAGACAAGTTGAATCCAGCAATTAAGGATGCCAAGAATGCCAAAATGCCTGGTTAGTTATCTGGGTTGTAATCTAAGTTGTCATGTTAGAAATACAAACATTATGATATCACCCTTCTACTAAAATGTTTTCCTTGCTCTGAGGTTGAGAACTACAGTGTTTATATTTATCTTTTTTATAACAAGGATTGTATCTGCAGTGTTGTTTTATTTTTAGCCTATCTTCCTTCATTTGTTATTATTTTGATATACAAACACTATTTATCCAAAATTCATTTTTAAAATAAGAACCTTTATGTCTAGTTGTACATTTTGTCTTTTGAAATTGCTAAAAGTTAGCATTTTATAGACAAAAAAAAACATGAGTCTTAATCTGAAAATTATTAAAACAAAAATAATGTTAATTATGTTTTGTTAATTAATGTTTCTAACATTATTACTAATAGTTTTATTAACTTTTAAAATAAAACTTAATGAAATGCATGAGCATAAGCAATAAAAAATCAGTACTTCAAAACTTTACATGATAAAGGTTTTAAATTAATTTCATTTTTCAACCTAAGTTGATTTTAACAAGTAACTTTTTATATTCTAATCTTACTCAAAATATTCTTATTCTAGCTCTTAAACCTGACATTGATGATGCCGAGGAAACTCTCAAAAGTGTCAAAGCTGGGCAGGCTCTCAAGGATGCTATCAACAAGCGAAATCTTGTTGAACTGGAGAAATCTATAGCGCATATTCGCAAGAGTGGCTATGAGAAGGACTGGCAACCAGAGTTGACCGAGGGTGAAAAACTTGTCCACAGGTTAAAGAGACTTGAGAAACTTAGGGCTGAAATACTGGAACTAAAGCAAAGTACAATATCTGAAATCCGTAGTTACGGGAACCCACCCCCTGCTGTGCATAAGGTTTGTAACTCGTCCTGCCACTGTCTTTTTAGGATCAGTATATATTAAGTAATCACCTGGGGTTGAGAAAAATTTAGGATTAATTTCCCAATGTTTCAAATTTTTTCCAAAATTGAAATGGGATGAGGGACATTTGGAAAATATTGAAAACACAAGTGAAATTAATCCGAAATTTTACAAGGAACCATGGGATTGCACATTTGAGGGCAATTTTTTCATTTTTCACAGTATCAACACGAGAAAAGCTTAATAACTAATTTATTTTTCTGAAGTTTTCTCAAGTTTGCAAACCTTTGCAATCTCTGAAAACTTTCATAAATCTTCAGAAATGATTTCTTGTTTCTAAGGCATTTTTTATAAATTTTAAAAATTTTCCTTTGTAACATGCAAGCTGTTATCTTTTTCAAGCCGTTATTTAGTTGTTTTTGCTCTGGCTCTTACAGATGTCAATTATTTGACTCTTGTTTCAGGTCATGATCTCTGTTTATTTATTGTTGGGATATAAAGAGAAGGAACTGTTAGTGTGGAAGAATATGCAAGCACTGTTAGGCAAAACTGGGAAAGACGGGCTCAAGCGCCAAGTCACCCAGTGTGACCCTCTCCATATCGAAATGGAACATGCTGTTTATGCGAATGACAAGTACCTTGATAAGTTGGACCTGGAAACTGTTCGAGATGTCAGTGCTGGAGCAGCAACTTTTTATGTCTGGGTGAGTGAGTTATGTACGAATAGAAGGTACAAAATAATTAATATGTAACTAAAAGTTTTGTTTGTAATGAGTGGATGACCTTGCAAATTAGAGGGTCATCCATTCAATATAATTTATAGTTTATGGAAAAGGTAGTTGAATAATAATAGTATATTACCAGCTTAGCTACCTCCCGCCTATGGCACTATCCACTTCAACTTAAATAGCTAAAAGCCAAATCCTTTCATGAGCCAAGTGGCTCATAGGGCCAGCACTTATCTCCGGTTTCTGTAGTGCTAAGCGGGTGAGAGTCTTTCACTCCCCCTGGACAGGACACTAATCTATCATAGTTAGCCCCAGCAGAACTGGTCCTCATTTATACAAGTGAGTCAACTGGAACAAAGTCAGGTAAAGTGCCTTGCCTAAGGACACAACACAGTGGTCTGACCGGGGCTCAATCTTGTGACCTTAGGATTACAAGTCAAACTTGCTAACCACTAGGCCATTTAGTGCACTGCCTAGGTAGGTAGAGGTTTTTTTAAGAAGGAACAGTAGTGTAGGAACAACTCAATCATCTATGGCTGTTAACAGCTAGTTTGTTTGGGTATCTGCCCTGCTTTTGTTCAGTTATAGCTCTCAAAACAACTGGTCCTCATTTATACAAGTGAATCGACTGGAACAAAGTCAGGTAAAGTGCCTTGCCTAAGGACACAACACAGTGGTCTGACCGGGGCTCAATCTTATGACCTTAGGATTACAAGTCAAACTTGCTAACCACTAGGCCATTTAGTGCACCGCCTAGGTAGGTAGAGGTTTTTTTAAGAAGGAACAGTACTGTAGGAACAACTCAATCATCTTTGGCTGTTAACAGCTAGTTTGTTTGGGTATCTGCCGTGCTTTTGTTCAGTTATAGCTCTCAAAACATTGAAAATCATCCTTGGTCATAGAAACTTATTAAGTAAATAAGTGGCTGACTGGGGCTCGAACTGGCAACCCTAGGATTTCAAGTCAAATAATAACTCTGCTAAACCCTGAGCCACTGCACATTCTACCAACTTAAATAGAATAAGTGTTAAAGTTATTGTGGATCCATACATTTTTTAAACTTTTTATTTCTCTATCAAAAAGGCAACAAACATGATAGAGGAGGTGCATGCAGTTGCAGAATCAAAAGAGCGACTGCTTGAGGAAGAGCGAAGGAGAAAGCAAGAAGAAGCAGAAGAGAAGAAAAGACAGGAAGAAAGAAAGAAAGCTCGGGATGCTTCTAAGAGACAAAGGGCAGGGGGACCAGTAAAGAGAGAATCTCAACTGGGGGATGGTCCCAGGGGAAGGAGTACATCACGGGGGAGGAACAGTGTGGATAATACAAGCAAGTCACCAGCAGGAAGAAGGCAAACCCCACCTGCGAGTACACAGCAAGGGCGCAAGACTTCACAGCCTGTAAGGCCAGGAGTTGCAAAAAGAACTAGCAAGTCTCCTGCCCGCCAATAGGTTTCTGTATATTCAGTGCTTTAGCTAGAATTCTAGCATGTGACATGCAGTCTTGGTAATTCTCACAGAGGTGAAAAGTGCCTTAGTGGCCTCTATGAGGATAACCATGACTGAATAACAGGTGCAAGTACGTGTCAACTAGTTACTTATATTATTTGATTTCCAGTTGGCCTCCATGGCAACGCGGACAGCTAGTACTTTGGGTCTCTAATACCTTGAGCGTCATAATCGCCTGAGGTTTTTTTCTGCAGGAGTGCTGTGCATATTATTATCAGTATAACAAGTTGAAGGCCTAGGGTAAAAATGACACAAGTGACTTTTGGTGTACAACATTATCTCTTCGTAATTTAGCATTTCATACAAAGTCACTTATGTTGTTTTTGCACTAGATCCTTCAACTTTACTAGCAAACCCAACATTACATCAAATTCTTACCCAACAAAACAGAGGTGGTTTGGCAGGGGTCAGACAAAATGGCTGCAACAAGAAAAACTAAATTTTTTGAGAAGCATGTGCTCCACAAACTAGAACCCAATCTTCCTGTGGTGGTGAGGAAACATTTTTCATTTCTTTTGTTCCTTAGCCAGTGGAAAATAACACTTCATATGCCTTGACAAATTTTAAAGGAAGGAATATTAGATTTATTAAGAACTCAGTTTGTACTCATATAATTGAAGGCTTGCACCTGCAGACCATTTAAGACTGGCTAAATCACTGATATTAGAAAAGGATTTGTATAAATGAGCCTTTGCTACAGCAGCCTTTCTTTAACTGCTGTTTATATTTTAGAGTATTTTTCTACCAGATTATGAACATACTTTTTAATATTTTTTTTCCTGAAATGTGCATTATAGTCAAATTGAAGGTCAGCCATGCAATTAAACTCAGAAAAAGAAATTTTCCATATTTAGTGATGACTAAACTGTAATCTGAAAGAAATTGTTCATGCCTCTGTCATACCACTATGTAGGAAATCATGGACGCACTTAGGAGTTTAGACACAAGATTGGTACTTTCTTCTGCTCTCCATATTCTTTTGTGGAACAATTTCACACTAAACATAATCAACAACTATAATTATATGTGTATACATGTTATCTCCGGTTAGGAATGTTATATTTACTAGAAGAGTAATTTTGTTGACAGAAGTAAGATTTGCTGAGACCAGCCCCCATTGATTTTTCTGTTTTGGAAACACAGTAGCTCAAATTTATGAAGCTAGTAAAACTAGTTACTTACTAAATTACATGGTAAGAAATGTGTTAGTGAGATAACTTAGGATGAAATCCACATCACAAATCATTGTGAGTTTTGTAGAAATGTGATAAACTATACCATACACTACCACACTATATCACACTCTACTACACACTACCATACTTACCATGCATTACCACACTCTATAACACACTACCACACTATACCATACACTACTATACTATACCATACACTACCACACTCTACTACACACTACCATACTTACCATGCATTACCACACTCTACAACACACTATACCATACACTACTATACTATACCATACACTACCACACTCTACTACACACTACCATATTATACCATACACTTACTTTCTGAACATACATGAAATGTACAAATAGATTTGTTACAATATTGATGTATTATGTGAAATAATGCTTTGGCAATATGTAAAAGTTTGCCAATAAAGCTACTACTACTACTACTACTACTACTACTACAATATACCATATACTACCACACTCTACCATACTTACCATGCAAAAACCACACTCTACAACACACTATACCATACACTACCACACTATACCATAAACTACCACACTATACCATATACTACCACTCTACCATACTTACCATGCATTACCACACTCTACTACACTATACCATACACTACTATACTATACCATACAATACCACACTATACCACACTCTACTACACACTACCATATTATACCATACACTTACACTATACCATACACTACCACACTATACCATATGCTACCACACTCTACCATACTTACCATGCATTACCACACTCTACAACACACTATATCATACACTACCACACTATACCATATACTACCACACTATACCATATACTACCACACTACCATACTCTACCATACTTACCATGTATTACCACACTCTACAACACACTATACCATACACTACCACACTATATACTATACACTAAGCCATAGGACATCAACCACCAGAACTTACCTAAAACATAACTTTTTACAATACTGATATTCCTTGACACATTTATATAGTTAAAGGCATGTTTTAAGTTTTGTTATTCACGGACCTGACACTAAAGTCTGTAGAACTGCAAAGGTTTGATTTGGCATTATGTAAACAGAACTATTACTGTGCACTTTTTATGACAACATAACAGACTCACTCAGTGAGTGAGTGTAGTCCTCATTCAAACTCAACAAACAGTTTATTTGTAAGCTAAGTACATGACTCGTGATTCAAACAAAATGCTAACTTCAGTGATAAAGCAAAAGTTTAAGGACTTTTTAAGGACCATGACTGATTTTTCTAGAAGTTAAGGACTTTTGAGGCCTCAAACTTTGGAAAGTGAAAATTAAGGACTTTTAAGGTTTTATGAGGACCTGGACGAACCCTGCATACACTACCAACTCTACTACACACTAGCACACTTGACATACACTTACTACAATATAACATTCATTACCACACTATACTACACACTAGCACATCATAACATACACTTCCACACTCAGTACCATATATAACCATACACCTTGTCTGGCATTTAACTTGAACTTGGTACTAGATAAAGAAAATGGTGAATGTTAGACACCCAGTTGAATGTACAGATAAATAAATAAAATAAAACTATTACTGGGCATTAATCATGAAAACTTAATGAAGAAGCCTAGAGGTTCTAGGCGAAACGTTGCTAAGTTTTCAGGATTAATGTCCAGTAATAGTTTTATTTTATTTATTTGAAAATGCAGAAACTGCATTTCTTGCCATGAAATAAAAAAAAAAACATTGAGAACAAAGTTATTCTAGTCTCAGTTTAACATTCCCTCTTAATTTTGATTTTCTTTCTCAGGCTCATTTTCATTTTTTGATCTTTCACAATTATACAAAAGCTGTACATTTGTGTTAATTGCTTTACTTCTACAGCGCAAAATTAAGCTGATTATAAATACTGGAAATACTAAATTTGTTTGCCCATCAGATACTAAAGAAAAATGAATTCCAATTCTTTCCCAAACTTCTTGATGACATACTAATAAGAACAGACATAAGTGGTGTTATAAGAAATACCTTGTTTGGAAAGTGTTGCCAAGATCAAAAATTTGTTTGAAAGTTTCAGAAAGCTCATTAATTTTAATAAAAAAATATTTTTCTGTTTCATTGTTGCCAGTTGGATATAAGATGATTAATGGCAACTAGCTAAGCATTTCCCCCCTTTCTTTGCTATTGACCATTTCGTATCCAACAAGCACTCCTGGAAATAAATATTGATAAATATTAAAATCTTTCTTGATTGTTTCACTGCATTTTGTCCTTTTTGCTTTTTTATGACACTGACACAAATGAAGGGCCTAGGTGCAAAAATGACATAAGTGACTGTTTGAAATGCTAGATTTTCCCAATGTTTATGAAGAGATAATAGAGAGAATGTAGGGGGAAATAACAACTCCATTAGAAGTCACTCACAGTGGATTTTGCACTAGACTTATTTATCACCACATTCTTTTGTAGATTAGAACTAAAAACAACTAAATTAGTGTCTCTTAGTGATACTGACGAAAATGAAACCTTTAATCTCTTCTAAAAACTTTATTGCTGAACTACAAACTGTAACAATATTGTCAAAATACTATTGAAGTCATTGTTTTAGATTTAAGAAAACAGAACATGGGGTTGGCACTAAAACAAGCATGCAAAATGGATGTATGGCAAAACTTGAGCATTATCTTAAATTTTACTTCATCATTTCTTCAAATTGCTATTATGCTAAAAAAGCTAAGTTGGAAACTTTTATCTCAACCTTGATAATAAAACATTAACAGCAAATGAAGGTAATCATTCTGGGAGGAACTTGACTGATAATTTCAGAAAAGATGCTTACAAGTAAAATATTTACAAAGTAACAACCAGGTTACAAACTTATGAATAGTTTCATTGTTGCTTGATTTGTCGGGAATGGAAATGGTTAAAAACTTGAAAAAATCCTCAAGGTATCTAGGCGATGACTCTGTAACCCATCCGGAAAGCCTGTAGTAGACTTAAATAAACAGAAAGAAAAATTACTAGTTAGGTGATTGCAATTTGTAAATACAGTAGCAAGAAAAGTATAATCTCCACTGACCTTAAACAAATACAGAGTTTTTTCATTGAGACCTTACCTCAGTGTTGCAACCAGACCTGCTGGCATGAACTTGCCAGACCTAACAAATCTTGAGCCCATCACCCCAGCAAGTATCAGTGATGTGACTATAACAAGAAAAGGGGAGTTATTTGTTAAAACTTTGAAAGAACAGACATTTGAAGGGCCTAGTGAATAGTAATTATGAAACATGGGCAGCTGAAGCAAAAATTATTAGGGAGAGGGAAAGGGGGGATGGCACAATGGAAATCAAAATAGGTCATTATAAAATCTGAGTCTGTATTTTTGGTCAGAGAACTATTGGGAGGCCTGCCACCTGCCAAATAATAATTTGGGGGGAGGCACAGAACCCTCCCCCCCTAGCTCCGCCACCGATGTAGAAAAGATTAGATAATAGGGATATGGTAGGAAGAGTGAACAACTTCGTCAAAGTCACTTTTGATGTTTTTGCCCTAGACCCTTCATTTGTTGACAACTACATAGTTGCATGGCATTTTAGTGATAAGTTTGCTTGAACTCTAATGTTCAATAATTGGCCAGGGCTCGAACTTGTGACCAATACAGTCGCCAATGCGACTAACTTTTTCTCCTTGGCAACTAAATATTGATGTTAAGTCGCCAGTGACTTTGGCGACCTAAATTTTGCATGATTTCGATGTACAATAAAGCACTTAAGTTAAAATAAACCTCTTTATCTCGTCTTGCTTTGCATTTGTTGTAAAAGAATGGGCCAAATTGCACAAAAAAGCCACATTTCCTCCGAGCTTTACCAACTTCTGTTCGCAATATTTTCTGCGACACCAATAGTTTCTTTCTTTCTTGTTTGGCTCCCGTTAGCTACAAACTAAGATAGCGGCTTTAAGCTATAATTTACTATTCAAGTTTGTTTTGTAGAAGTATAAAGTATGTATTTTTATGTTTTTGTATTTTCGTATTTAAATTGTACAAATGTGGCCCACGCCATAACTGAATTATATCAAACAATTTCAAAAAGCAAAACCCGAACATTATTTTGATAATACAAACTGGCGACCATACTTCTCCAGTTGGTTGCCAAAAGGCGACCTAACAGTTTTTTAAATTTTGAGCCCTGTTGGCTCTTGCTATAGATTTGACTAGAACAAAAAAAAGAGGCAGTACAAACACACTAAACTTGGGTAACTTCAATGGCCAAAGTTCTTAACTTTTTAAGGGCACACAACAACCAGTTGGGCTGCATGTAAATCCTTTCTTGAACCAAAGAGACCCAAAGGGCGTCAGGCTGGTGATCATCTCCAGTTTTTGTAAGCAGGTGAGAATCTGACTCCCCCTGGACAGGACACCAATCAATTACAGGTTAGCCAGCCCCGTTATTTATACAGCTAAGTTGACTAGAACAAGTAAGTTAAAGTGTCTTGCTGAAGGACGAAAGCTGGGGTCTACCATACTTTTTAAATCCTCTAAAATAAATTATAGTGGATTTTTGAAAAAAGAAAGAATTTTTAACATACAAAGAATTATCCAAACATTCTTTGGATCTTTAGACGTCTGCATTGCACCAAAAGCTGCGAGTCCTCCAAAGGCCAAACCCATACCCAGCGACACAGTACTTCCTGATAAAAGAAATCAATATTTCCTTCATTATTATCTTTTAATAATTACAAATTAAATTATGTAGGAAAGTTAGAAGTTTTCCGTCTTTGTTGTTTACTTTTCTTAACTCGCGGAAAGAATTTTAACCGCAGCTACTCATTTTGTCAAGAACAAGCTAAAGTTGTGTTCAGTTTTAAACCTTTTATTTTTAATAAGACATGTGAATGAAAAGCTCAAAAAGCCAACTTTGAAGTCGAACAAAATATCAAGATAAGGGCTTCTTAGTAATAAAATAAAACTAGTTAAACCAAGAGGTTAATACAAACCCGCTTTAACAAAGCCAATAATTCCCCCGCAAGCTACAATTCCAGCAAAGGCAAATGATAAATAATCTGTAGCCGCCATTTTTACTGCTAGTCGAGAACGCAGAAAGACTGGGGCGAGTGTTGTTTCGCATTTTTTCTAGCCTTCATAGAAAAAACACCAAACTAAAAACTGCTAACAAAAGTCTTTTATAAACTAGTTTTTCACTATGGTAATTGAAGTTGTTTTTATTTTTTATCTTAAATGTTGTAATTTTTCTTTTCAAAGAAAAAAAAAACAAACAAGAAACGTTTCGATCAAAAAGTGCCCGCGTTTGCTAATTACATACCAGCGGCTACCCCTGTGAGAAGTGTGGAGTCCGAGTCAGGGAAGTTGTAATAGTGCTGAATGTGATGGCAGTTTTTTCGATTTGCCAGGAGTTTTTGACCGGTTTTGAATAAAATCGTAATGTCATGTCTAGATCTGCTATTAGTGCTGATTTGGAATTCCACATCCGACACAATTATCCCTGGACAAAGCTACCGACTAACATAAAACAGGTCAGTTATAGTTTCGTTCTTTGACTTCCACTCGGTCGTATCTACTTCCTCTTCTCATAAACATCTTCCTGTTTTGCTCATTTTATAGTCACTGGGCAATAATGTTAAGGAGTACGAGAAGAGCATTTTTGACTACAGCGTTCGAAATCAGCTTCGCTACAGAGGAAATATTGGTAAGTTTAACACATACCTATTGTGCCTAGAACACCGCTTGAAGAGTTCAGAGATACCTGTAGTTATTCCTTTCAAACTTATTCTGAATTTTAATATTGATAGAGAGTTCCAATCTAAGTCATTTGAATAATTAATTTGCTGAAAATGGCATTTACATTGTTTAATGATAAATACAGGTCGAGTAGTTACATTGACGGGACTTCGTGGACCGTCTTTTGGTATTTCAAAATTGAAAGTTTGTTCTTGGAATCGTAGTCTAATACTATTAATATTAGATTTTGAATTACAAAATGCTCACGCTAGTAGTTATAGCGTGTGACCAAGTTATTTAGTGTGCTTTCCAAAACCCGTGATTATAAAACAACTGTACTATTATTAACAGTACCTCTATCATAAACCATTCAGGTGTAATGAGTGTTAGAAATGGCCAGTGCAGTATATAATGGGATGCTCTGTAAAATGTTTATAAATAACATTGTTTAGTTACAAAATGTTTATGGTACTCAATCCATTTACTGTGGATGAATACTTAACACTTATTCTTCTTCCATTGAGGAGGATAGTGCCGGGGGGGGTGGGGGGGGGTTTGGGTACTTTGGGATCAAAAGGGTAGGGATGACCGTCGGAAAAGTCCCCAAACTACCCTAAAAAATACCAAGGGATAAACATTTTCCACCCTAAAATATACCTTTTGGTTTTAAAATTTCCCTAAAAAATACCAATTGAAAGCTGAAAATTTTCACTGGGTAGCTAGTTGGGACTAAAGGCGCATGATTTTTTTTTCTAATTTTGGCTCAGTCTTATTCGGTTACCTATAGATAACAATAACTGCAACATTTTATTGAACCAGTTTTTTAAAAGTAACAAAATTGAGATGCCATGTCTCTGTTTCTACAAAAAGAGTCATGGTAGATTTTTAAGTTACACCATGGAAGAATAAAAGATACTGGGCCCAGTTGTTTAAAAGATGATTAGTCTTAATCTAGGGTTAACTAATTATCATGACAACCAATAGGTTTTGTTTAGAGTTAATCCTGGTTTAAAGTTAATCAGTTTTCGAACAACTGGCCCCTGGTGTTTTGACTCTAGTCCTTCATTAGAGTAAAGTGTTTGAATTTAAGGTGTGTTAAAGTGAACATTCACAAATTACTCTGACTGATGAACTCCATTGTACTGTATCAATCTGTGTTTTTGTTTAGAGGATTGTTGGATTTTAAAACAACATCTATTTGATATGTCATATAAATAGTGAAACATGTCAGAAAGGATGAAAGAAAATATTATGAAGACTTACTGCGATACAGCAGAGAGCACCTTATGGTAAGTGCTGATAGTACTCAATAAACAAAGAAGAATGTTATTAAATAACACAATTTGTATTTTTATTTAGAGCTTTAATAATACATGTAATAACAATTTGATTAATTAGTATCAAAATACTTGTTTTCGTTACTTGTGTTGTTTGACCAACATGAATAAATGAAGAGCTCAGTGCAAAAATGGCTTAAAGGATAATTTTAGGGTGAAAAATAAAAATTAATTATTAAATAAATTTCTTGGGTTTTTTTGCATCCACACTATCTCCAGTAGATAAAAATGTTATCCTTGTTTTTTAGCACTTTTAATACAGCAGAAAACTGGCAAGAAAGTCAATTTCAAATACTTCATCACGCGCTGCACATTAGTCTCTCATGGGAATTTCTGTATCACCTTTGATCACAAATAGCTCAAACTTTTACAACAGAACGACCAGAAAAATAGATTCACTCATGAATTGCCTTGTCTCAAATTCATCATAAACGTTTGGCAGTTTAATCAGTGTGAATTTACTTTCTACTTTTTGGTCCTTTCAAAAGATTGCCTCGACCCATCATTCTGACTTAATGATGCCAGCCTGGGAGCTTCTGCAGTGAAAAATGGCTCATATTACACTTACAAACAGAATATTTACAAGATGCAAGCGTTCGTGACGACTGTTGCAAAACAAAATACACTTGTCTAGCAAACGCATATGTCATTCCCATGAGTGACTATTGTGCTGCACATGATGAATAAATTAATATTGTTATGTGTTCAATGTTGATTTTTTCTTGCCTGTTTTCTGCTGCATTAAGAGCACTAAAAGTGTGAATAGCGTTTTTATTTACTGGAGATAACTTGGGTGCAAAAAACAACAGAAATTCTAACAAAAGTTGCAGGGTGCATCCAACAACTGAGAGGTCAATTACTGCAGACAAGCATGAAACAATGATACCTTTTTCTCATGAGCAGTGGAACTGAGAGGGGAGGGGGGGGGAGAGGCAGGGGAGCACTGACCACCCCAATAATTTGGTTTGGGTCCCCAAATAATTCTCTAGTTAACAACAGCAATTTTTGAAGCAAGTCAAGCATAAAACAATGATACCTTTTCTCATGAGCAGTGGAACTAAGGGGGGGGGAGGGGAGGCAGGGGAGCACTGACCACCTTGATAATTTGGTTGGGGTCTGAAAATAATTCTCTAGTTTACAACAGCAACTTTTGAATATTATTACAATTTTCACTGCCCCCCCCCCTCCTCCGCCCAAGTAATTTTTTGCTTCCGTTGCTCATGCTTGTAGTGCTGTTTTGTAGAGAATATTATTTATGACATATATGTAACATTCAATCATTAGTTCTAGATAATAGTTTATCATAAAATTTTATCATGGTTATTTCTCTGCAGCTGTTCCCATACCACCTTTCTGATGTCATTGTCAAGGGGCTTCGCATTACACCCTTCTCATATTATTGTAGCATCATGCAGGACATCATGTCAAATGAAAAGAGCTATGATTCATTGCCCAACTTCACAGCAGCAGACTGTGAGTTATTTATTAGTACTTTAGATTATAATTAAAGCATTTTCAAAAAGTTTTGAGTTTATGCTGATACGGCTAATAATAAGACTGATTGTTATTGTTGCAAATTCCTGAAGTATGCCCTTTTATTCTATCATCTTCATTTAATAAATATAATGTGTATCTTTCTTCCTCGGATATTGTGATTGGTTCACTCAGTTCAGTTATGACAGCTGGTGTACCCAATTGACTATAAGTATAGAATCTGTGTAGAATTGTAAAGCTGATATGTGAATCTGAATAAAATTTAGCTGTTGTTTTCAGACATTGATAGGTTTGGAAAACTCAAAAAACTTTTTAAGACAAAAACATTATTACTCTATTCTTGGAAAAATTGTTATTTGTTCTCTTGTGACATTTCAGTATTTCCTCAAGTGGATCTGTCAAACTTTTGTAACACTTATGCAGAACAGTTTGAGAAGATTGACAGAACTGTCCAATTCTCCAATATTTTATTTATCTGTTTCAAATCAACAATTTCAATTAAAAGTGTCTTAATTTTTGCAGTTTCTACTCATTATTTGTAGGTTTGAGACTTCTAGGAATTGGAAGAAATCAGTACATTGACTTAATGAACCAGTGTCGATCATCAAAGGTCTGTAACCTATTTTCAATTTTGTTCGAAAAATTGGTAATAACAAAAATTAATAGATAAATCAAACTTTGAATTTAAAGATAAGGCAAAGGTTTTCTGTTACTCCGAGTTTCACACTTACATGATCTTCATGCAGAAAAGTATGTCTGAAAATTGCAAAAGCGTGAAACTCAGAGGTAACAGATAATCTATGTGTAATCTTTGAATTCTTTTTATTTTATATAATTTTATCTTACTCTGCTCTTAAGCATTGAGCACTGTTTCTGTGTGGAATGACTACCTGTCTTCATTTATAATCAAACTTTGATAAAAACCATATCCAAGCTTCAGTTTCAAGCTTTAGAATAATATTATTCTAGTCCTTTTCATCCCTTAACTGCCAATCCCAGTCTAGTATATTATTATCTCAGATTTGGTAGTGCTTTAAACAGGTTAGAGACTGTCTTTAACTGGTTATTAAGAGACTGATTTGTGACAGTTTAGTTAACCTTCAACAGAAGCTGTTAACTGTTAAATAAGATTGTAGCAGAGTCAAGCGGAACAGGTACTTCAGTAAAGCATTTTGATCCCTGTTCAAGCTAGTGTTTTTCCTTTTAGTTTAGATATTTACTTTAACTTGTTAGTAATTACTGTCAGAGTAAATTCTTTTCCAAATTCCATGCATTGAGTCATGGCTCTGTTTTTACCTTGGATCCAGATTTTTCTTAGACAAATTTATTTTGATTTTTAAAAATCAGTTTACTTTCTCAAACTGGTCTAAGTTTTGATAATAAAATATCAGTTTTTTATCAGCTGTCTGAAAAGGGGCTATATTTGGAAAGTGTAATGGAAAAATTTGGGCCTGTCAGCTTTGGGGGTTTCAGAAACCCCTTCCTCAATTTTTTGGCTTGAACAGATTGTACATATCGATTTGGCAAGAAATGTGAATTAAGGCTTGATCTCTACTCTCAGTTGCAGTCATTTTCGGGTGAAGAAGTATAAGGTTTATCTCTGATCTTACTAGCAATTTTCCATTTTGTGATTCCCTTTAAGGTTATAGAATAACTTCATTTTAAATTGCAATTGAAATTTAAATTCGCCAGATGGATCTCAAATTTACCAACTATTGGAAGAAGCCGACAGCTACATTGAACCCAGCCAATATTCAAGCTACATACAAACTTTTGGATCTGTAGTCTTACTCCATCTTCACAGCTGTTGCCAGCATGCAAATATTTCCAGATGTCACTAGTTATTGGTTTCAGACTGATTAAAAATTATGATAAAAATAAACTGGTTTGAAATAATCTAGTTTAGGAAATATAAACTAATTTGAAAAAAATCCTGGTTTTCCAAAAGATATCAAAAAGGGGGAAAATCATGAACCAAAAGTAAAATTAAACCACAACTGGTTTTATTTATTGTTTTGAACAGCGATCTGATGTAAAACTTTACAGAAAGCTGATTTTTTTATGTTTTCAGCAAAAATTAACCTCTAAGTATTTAAAGTAGTTTATATAGTAAGTTGATGTTGCCCAGTATAGTTTTGTTTTGTCTATTTGCTAACTTATTTTGTGTACTAACTGGTTCGGCATTGCTTTTGCAGAAATTTTTTCGGAGGAAACCAGTCAAAGACTTGCTACCATTAAAGCCAGTTCGTCTCAAGATTGTGGAGCCCTGGTGGATTGTACACATCGGATTTGTGACAGAGGATGACATTAGGGTAAACAGATCTTCATATTTTTCAGTGAATGTCTTCACTTTACTATTCACTGTTCTTTTAATCCTTTCATAATCAGCCAGTTGATAAACATCTAACTTTTCCTTACATAGCCCATACAAAACAAGTCTTTTGGTAATGAGAAGGTGGTAGTTGGTCATCAATGTAAACTAAGTTTAAGAAGAAATTATTGATTCACAAGTCGAAAGCTCAGAAAAAATTCTGAGTCACTGATAGAAATCGAACCCACAACCCTCTGATTACCGGTCGGATGCTCTACCCACTGAGCTCTACCACTAATGTAAACTAAGTAATGAACATGAAAAGTAAAAACTCTTCATGTACTGTACCTTGAAAAAGTATCTCCTTATACAAATGATGTAGTTGAACTTTAACCTCTAGTTTAATTTTTTGAACTAGTTTGGAAATTTTAAACTGTTAACTGAGTTAGATTTTGAATACAAAATTAGCCATGCATAATTTGTTTGGGACCAAATAAGATTTGATTATAGTAGCTGACAACAAATGTGGGCGAATCTTTCATGGTCATGTGGATGGAAGGTAGGTTTTCAGAGCTAGAAACAGAGATTCAAGTCCCAATAAGGTATGAGAAAATAACATTAAAAAAATATCTATGGTAGTGGGGAGGGTATGTAATAAGGGGGGAGGGGAGAGTATATCAAGGGGGGAGGGTGTAGGGTATAGAATTATTGTCAAGGAAGGTGATTAAGGATGTTGGATTTGAAAGTTTCCAGTATTTTTTTACTCCCCAAAAAATTATATAATTATACATTTAACTGGTTAGAAAAAATTGAACTGGTTTTCTGGTAGTGCGCACATAAGATAATCATTAATTTTTTAAGTGCGGAAATTGTTGATTGTGATGATTTGGACTCTGACTGTGATAGTTTTCCAGCCTTTGGATACCATGAAGATAAGTTCAAAAGATCAGCTCCCTAGAGATATTTATAAGATTCAATTACTCTTTCTGGAATCGACTAAAACACAAGCAATTACAAGCTGTTTATTTTTAAAAATGGCTTAATATGTACAATAAAATTATTTAAATTTAACTTGAAAGTTTTGTATGGTTTTATGAACCTGCCCTGTTATGCTAACAGATTCTATGATTCAATGTTATAGATGTGTTCAAATGCTGAGCATAAAGCAGTTGACTCAGTTATTGATAAGGGACCACAATCTGCTGGAAAGTTTGACTATAATGTTGTCCTAGGTAAGTATTTAGCACCATAAGGTATGGTTGGTACAAAAGGTTAAAAAAATCTCCAGATTTTCAGCGGGGTTTGAAGTTATTGCTTTTTTGACTACCACTGTGCAGAATGCCCTGCCAAGAAGCTTTAAATTAACCCATGTATCTTTACAGTAAACAGTTCCTCATACAGGTTATTTTGGTTACCAAAGGGATCACCTTGTAGTTTACCATAAAAACTCTAATAAGCACGCTGTCTCTAATTAGCCCCCCCTCTCTGATAACC
>JAOBAT010060307.1:0-25695 GCA_026413305.1 Hydrozoanthus tunicans | reverse complement strand
GGGGGGGGGGTATCACTACTGTCGTGAACTAGGCTCCTGAAGAGCGCGACGAAGTATGGCTATTTTTTATGCGGATCTCTGTAGAAACGCGGTAGTTTTAGCTTTGGAAGAGCTTGTATGAAATTTGGACTTATGCAGGAACCTCGGTTAACTACTGGGGAATCTGACTCGTGGTAGAAGTCGTTGATCCACGAACTTCTCGTAGTATGGAGGGCGTCATAATCAGACTACTTTGCTGCACTTCCCTTCGACGTGTTGATGGGTTCTCGAGCGGCAGGCTCATCAACGCTATGCGTTTACGCTTTAACTATATTTTGCAAATTCTCGTGATAACAAATACAAACTTTCTGCCTTTATGAATCAAATTACACTAATTTGAATGGTCACATGGCCTGCCTTTATGAAAACAAAATGAGATTCTTCGTTCTATAAAACCGAAAGTCAACTTTATTTTGCAAACTCTCATGAATTGAATTAGCATTAGGGTTAGAGTCGTCTGGATTTAAGGCTATGGTTTGGATATTTTGGGATTAGTACGAGTAATATTAGTACTGAGCATTTACATTGTGTGGTTGTACACAAGTGCTGATGACCTTCTGCCTGAGCAAGTGCAGAACTGGTGGCGACCGGATGCGTTTGGGACCATGTTTATAGGTGAACTCTCTCGGTCACGTAAAGACAAGCAAGCACTCGAGACAATGGGTAGAACAGTGCGCTATAATGGGCAAGGGTACGAGGCGGATCTACTTTGGAAGGATCCTAAAGTCCAGATGCTTGACAACAAAATAATGGCAAAAAAGCGACTAAAATCAACAGAGAAAATTTTGAATCGTAAGAAACCAAAGGTTGAGAAATACCGTGAAACCATTGAGGGTTAAATCGCCAAGGGTTACGCAAAGAAGTTTCCACCCGAGGAGGCTGCGAAACCCCATCCAAGAAGTGGTTGTTGCCACACCATCCTGTGTTGAACCCGAACAAGCCTGGAAAAGGTAGAATGGTCATGGGTGCTGCGGCGAAAAGTGATGGTGTATTACTGAACAGCAAACTCCTAATTGGACCTGACCTCCTGAACTGTCTCGTTTGCGTTCTACTCAGATTTAGAGAAGGGAAGGCAGCGATCGGTGCCGACATCGAGGGGATGTTTCCTCAGTGTCTCAAATCTGAAGATGACTAGCCAGCTGTTAGATTTGTATGGCGTGAGCTTGACTGCAACCGCCTACCCGATGTGTTTCAGACGCTTGTGATGATTTTTGGCGCTGCGTCGTCACCGTGCACAGCAAATTACATCTTAAGGAAGACAGCATATGATAACAGCATTGACCAATCATTCTCAACCGAGTGAATCGGGACAGTAAAGTGCAATTTTTACATGGACGATCTCCTTAAGTCAGTTGCTGATGTGAACATTGCCATTCAGTTACAGAACTGACCGCCCTACTTACGAAGGGTGGTTTCCGTCTTACGAAGTGGAGAAACTCGCAGGTTCCAAACAAGGACAAAGCAAATCCATTGATTGATTTGGACCTCGACCAGTTTTTAATTGAGCGTTCTCTTAGCCAGAAATGGAACACTGAGACTGACTGCTTTAGGTTCTCAGTCAGCGTTTTCGATACTGCTTTATCTAAGCGAGAAATTTCTTAGTCCACGATCATCTGTTTTCGATCTCCTTGGTGTACCAGCCAAGTGCCTACTTCAGACCTTACGGCGTAAGAAGAAGGATTGGGAAGATACTTTGGATAAAGAAGATCGAGTCACTTGGGAGAACTGGCTTGAAGACCTGTTAAGACTGCGGACCTTTAATTCCCACGCTGTTTGTAAACCGACATCCAGGATGCGGTTCAAGTACAACTTCATGTCTTCGGTAATCCTTCAGAGCTAGCATTTGGCGCGATTTCCTACGCAAGGTTTGTGTTTCCAGATGGAAGGATTCATGTCTCATTTATTATGACCAAGACACGTGTAGCACCCTTGCGAAAGTTGAGCATTCCCCGCCTGGAGCTTCAATTTAACAGTAACTTTAGCAGTGCGTCTGGTTGATACAATCAAGCAAGAACTTACCTTTGACATCGTCGACACAGTCTTTGGAGTGATTCTATGACTGTGCTCCTATACATTGCAAAGCGAAAGTAGGCGGTTTCACACATTTGTCGCTAATCGTAACTCCGAGATCCAAGATTATTCCAGTGTTGCCCAATGGCGTCATGTACCCGGACGACTTAAGCCTGCAAATGATTGCACACATGGATTAAGAGCAGCAGCAGACCTTAGCGCCCAGTGCCGCTGGATAAAGCGACCCCAATTCCTATGGGAATCTGAGGAAAACTGGCCAAAGAGTGAAACTGAGAAACTTGCAGCAGAAGATCCGAAGCTGAAGTCGTCATGGAGTGGCCTTGTGACTAAGGCCAACCAAGCACTACCAGATCTAGCAAAGTTCTCATCCTGGACCAAGTACCTTCGTGTGATTGCCTGGATTTATTGATTCATGCGCAATGCAAAGTCGGCCAAGACAGTCGTGTTTCTGCGCCCTTGTCTGCACAACAAATTTACCGCGCTGAGAAGATCGCACTAAAGCTTACTCAAGCACAGTCCTTCCCTCACGACGCTGAAGCACTTAGGGAAGGAAAACTTTTGCCGCGCAGAAGTCGGTTACATGTTTTGTGCCCGATTCTTGGTAAAGATGGCCTTCTACGTGTTGGAGACGTCTGCGAAAAGCTCCCATCCCAGAAGAAACAGGACATCAGGTTGTATTTGATCCAGCTCATGATGTTACCCGTTTACTGCTAACAAACTACCATGCACCCAAGGCTACACTGTGCCGGTGTCGCGCATGCGCACAACGAACTGTGACAGCAGTATTGGAACATAAGAGGTTTTCGAACAGTGCGAAAAACCTCAGTTGCATGCAGATTATGTTTTCGACGAAAGGCAAAACCTCAACCACCGACCATGGCTGACCTCCCAAAGGCAAGACCTGGATATATGTAACCGCCATTTACAAACACTGGTGTGGACTACTTCGAGCCACTCTATATAAAGTACGGAATGTCAACATTAAAGCGATACGGTGTCCTCCTCAACTTTCTCACCACCCGTACAGTTTATAAAGATTTTGCACATTCCTTAGAGACTGGTGCTTTAATATTCATCATGGCGTTACAATGAATGATAGCCAGACGTGGTCGCCCATCGCACACCTGGTCAGATAATGGTACCAACTTCGTTGGACCAGATCGAGAGCTCACGAAAGAAATGAAAGCCTGGGATCAAGAACGCGTTGCAAACAAACTATAGCAGGATCGTGTACAGTGGCATTTCTGCCCGCCTGAATCGCAACATTTTGGTGGAGCATGGGAGCTATTGGTGCAACCCGGCATGAAAAATCTGAAGGCTATAGCCGGCAATCAGCGCATCAACGATGAAACTCTACTGACCTTTATGGCCGAAGAGGAATCTCTGCCGAATAGCAGAACGCTAACCCCTGTGAGTAGTGATCCACAAGACGACGAAGCTCTTACGCCCAACCATTTCCTCCTTGGGCGCGCAAGCCTCAACATTCCAGCTCGATTGATTGCAGACTACTTCTGGAATCGCAGGTTCCGTGAATACGTTCCCCCATTAAGCAGGAGGAGCAGATTTGATGCTCATTGCTGAAAGTAATACCCCTCGGGATCGTTGGCCCTTTGGTAGTGTCGAGAAAGTGTATCCTGGTGAGGATGGTGTGGTCTGTACGGCTCAAATGCGGACAAAGAGCGGTTCGTACATCAGACCAAATGTAAAGCTGTGCTTGCTAAAGGGAGATAGCGGCATGGATTAAACAAACAACTCCATTATCTACTGTTGGACACGGGGAGGGGAGGATGTTGTGGACAGTTGCAGTAAAACGTTTGAGTAACGAGTAGTTACGAATACATTCGCCATGCTGTCGCGTTAGTTTTTCCAAATTTTGTGACGGGCCGAAGCTTAGGCCTGCTTCAAACACTGTATTTTAACCGTATCGAATTAAATTCGGTGAAAATACAATGTTTGAAGCAGTGTACCGAATTAAATTCGGTAGTGAAATTAAATTCGCTTCCACATACCGGATAATACGGTAGAAATTAAATTCGTTGGAAATAAATTCGGTGTTTGAATCATCGGTTCAATTAGCTCCGGATCAAAATCAATTTAATTCGATACGGTTAAAATACGGTGTTTGAAGCAGGCCTTAGTAAGTTATTTCAGTCTTCAGTGTTGATAAATTTGATAACTTCTGAACTTTCAACTCAAGTTTTAATTAACGTGCCATTTCAAAAGCATGTATTGTTTCAGTTGTTAGCATTAATAAGGTTAGAACAGGAGCCCATAACTAATTATGGGCTCCTGGTTAGAATGATTATTCATGAGTGCTGAGTTGTTTAGAAATTGTAACTTACTTGTTTCAATCGTTGTTATTTGGGTTTCAAGTGTGTAATATTCCAAACCGCCAGCGAAGTTAAGAAAACCTTCACAGTCAGAACTATTTTGTCGAGAACTATATATATCACCAACTTGCGATAGTTGTCTCAAATTTCACGCTCAAATATCGTGACAGAAGCGTGGGCTACCTGTGGCTTCCTAGCTTTTTAACCTACTGCTTATTATAGGAAACCAAACCCACATATATAATTTTAGTTTTCCTTACTTCATTACAGTACCTGTAAATTAAGGGGGTAAATAAGTTGTTCTTGTTGTCTTATAACTATAGCTTGTGAATTTACCATTATTTTTAATTTCTCGGCTTCGGTGGTAAGGTCTGGGGACGAGACATCCCATAACTCTGTGCTGGAAGCGAGCGCGTCGGGCACGAGGGAAGGCGATCGAAGATCTGTCTGTGGCCTTTTCTGTGGCCATTTTGTTGTACGTCGTTGGAAGTTGAGAAAACTCTGAATCTGACTTTTAGTTTTGATTAGTTACCATTATGAGTGCAGAGCCCGAAGTTAACGAAAATGGCGCTGGCGCTGAGCCGACAACATCCGCAGAAGGAGAAGAGAAACAAGTCGATAATTTGGAAGCGGCCGCTGATCAGAGAAAGGAAGAAAATATTGAAAAAGAGACCAAAGATGAAGAGCCCTCCGGATCGAGCGGAGAGAAAGAAATAAAGTTATATGTTGGAAACTTACCTGATAACTGTCGAAGAGCATCATTAGAAGAGCTTTTCAACAAGTATGGTAAAGTAACACAATGCGATAGGGTCAAGAACTTCGCGTTTGTGGTGAGTCTGTCGAGAATGACTTATAAATGTTTTGTGTGATGATAAGTTAGTCTGAACACTTGTATATATTTTTATGTGTTTTAGTGTTCTTAGTTTTTTTTTGGAATTTCGGATTGATCCTCCGAGGGTGAAAGTCAAAATGAACTGCAATTTCGTTGCCTTTTTTGTATTTTCGCCAGATTTAACCCGTCGTTAGATAGTCAGAAAATTCGCGGCCGTTTCGGTTCATCGTAGGTACGTCGGAATGTTACGAAACATTAAAGCAGCCAAGTTAACTATAACTAGTTGCACCAGCAGTTTATCTCGCTGTAATTGATTGGTTCTGTTTAATTGGAAGACAGTATCATTTGTTTGTCACTGTTGGTTTTGTCAATATGTTTTGTTATAATATTATACAGAATCGCACAGCTCACCATATAACGCGCATATTGATTGGTTAACTACAGTGGAAATTTTTTGTGGAATACCAACAGTACTGTTAAAAGCTGTTTGTTGATTGGCTGAAAGACGAGTGCAGACGCAAACATGAAGTTAAAGCTTCATTTCGACTGAAAATAAAAGTTGTGAATGGCAAATTCAAAATTTACCACAGAAATTGGCGAAAACAAACAACTTTTAAGTTTCGAGCTTAATTTTCTGGTTTTAGAGCGACCAAAAACCGCCTACTTTAGGCTCAGCGAGCACTGGCTGTCGACAACTCGAACTTCAAGTAAACAAGACAGCTTTAAAAAAACACAACAAATTCATTTAATGTGATGGGAATGGATAACTTGAAATATCTGAGCGAGTTAAGAGTAAATGTGAGCGCTGATTCTATTGCGAGTCATAACCACAACCCACAGGAAAAGCAGTGAAAAATGTCAAAATGGTAAGCCGGATTCAGGCAAATGAACAGCAGCCGGCACAACAACAAGCAACACACACTGAACCAAATTCAGTTTAATTAGACTTTTCTTCACAAACAATCGTTGCACCCTCCGCAATAAGACCAGAACAGTGTTTCTTCTAGATAATTTCTTGACAGATGCTTGGGGAAGTTTGTTCAGTGTTGCAACTTTTAACAACTCTTCAGTAAAATTTGTTATCATTCATCGTGCATGCATCACCATGTGTAAGTAGTACAATTCATTTTTTCCTTCGGTTTTCACTTTGTTATTCTAAAAAATGACCAAACCAGCTTTCAATTTTAGATTGTTCTTGGTTTGAAATCTTCACAACAATTCCTTTTCAGAAACAAAACTAAATACTTGCTTATTTAGAGTTTCTAGAGTTTGACTTTTTGCCGACGCTTGTTTGTTCGCTGATAGTTGTGACTTTAAGAGCCCAACAGAAGTCAAATTCATTGTCTTGTTATTCACCATTAATTAATCCTTGTCAAGCAGCTGAGTTTTTGTAATTGTATGTCAACCAATAAAGAATACATTTTTAACTTTGGATCTTTCTATTTTCCTGTGAGAGTTCGTTCACCAAATAAATGCCTTGTCATGACAGTGAGCACTTCACTAAACTGATTGGCTGATGAAAAAGATAGCCGAGCATAGAATTGGTTTCCCTAAAGTGTGCTTGCCCCTAGCTTGCACCTATCTTGCACCTGACCAATGTAAATAAATAATTATTCAAAGAAATAAACTGCTTTGCGATTCAAGGAAATTCCATTGCCTGACTCATGATTTCCACGCTAAACTTCACTTTAAGAATCAATATCACACTTGTTGCTGCGTGACTCAGGCGATGTCGGTTCTTCTTGTGAAATTTAGTGTGAAATTCCCTCGTCAGGCAATGGATTTACCTATATTATACATAGTACCGACATTATGGGTGACTTTCAAACATTTGATGTATAAGCTAAAAAGTATAAAAGCACTATGGCAAACTTCTGTCACTCCTTGTGACATTGAAATTGAAGAAGTAAAATGTCCATACTCACCCATGCTTAAATATGCATATATAGTAATGGCCTCCTAACTTCACATTTTCTTTTTGGGAATTAACCCTTTGACTACTGAACCGCTCGAGGCCCAGTTCCCTGTTGTTCCTGGAGCAAAACCCACAGTCAAAACATATATGCGCAGTAGATATTTTGGTTGTTGAATGCATGAAAAATGACACAGATCAATAGCCAGAAAAATTGTTTTAATTATTTGTTATTTTTCTTTACACAAAATAAATTAAACTCGGTCAAACCTTTCATTTCAAAAACTGATTTACAAAAGACTCGATGCTTCGCCATTTCGCGACAGCCGTGATGAGTTTGTTGACATGTGTTTACTTACAAAAACTTCAAAGAAAGCTTAAACAACATTCCAGATAACTTGTTAAGTGAAAAAAGTATCACTGTATAAAATTTGAGACTTCCAACAGCGAGAGAAAACGCTGTCAAAGAAATTTTACAATGCACGTGCGCCTTCGTCAGTAAAATTCCTTCACAGGCCGCGAAGCCCTTAAGTTTTGCATTTGTTTCTCATTTCTATACGACTTCCTCTAGGTTTTCTAATAGATTTTTTACACTGAACACAATCATTTTTACGACCATCGGTTCGAACTGAAATATGCTCTAAAAGATTTCTACTTTGATTTCTCCGGGACTAAAACTGACGGGCGCCTGCTTTCGATGAGAAATGCCATCCGTCAACTCTTGCGAGCGCAATTCAAAATAAAACTTGCTTTCTTTTTTCAATGTCACGATAGATACTTTCAAAAATAAGAGCATTGCACACACAAACATTAAAAGGAAACCAAAAAACATACCGATACCCATGACAAGACTTCTTTCAGCGTAATTACAGATGCCCAAGTAAACATTGAAATTCTTGTTTACAAATGTCGCACCACTTTGCAAGGTGATGTTGTGACGCTTTTCCTTTCGTCTCGTGTACAGCAGGTTTACTTATCTCGGCAACAAAAAGATTTATAAGATGACAATAAAATATGATTTTGAAGAAGTATAATTTAAAAAATTATTCGGAATATTAACTCGAATTACCGAGATTGAAGGGTCAAATGATAGAACCTCTAAATCTTCCCACGCGTCAGTTCACTCATCTTTGTCAGCTTCGACTTTTGATCGTTGTCACAGGATTCTACCTCCTTCGAATCGCTCCCAATAAAATTATAAGGTCTTCATCTAAATTACTACTGTCAACAAAATTAAAAGGTCTTCATCTAAATTACTACTGTCTGCAACAAAAATATTTTCATTTTTACCATCATTTTCTTCGGAAAGAGAGAAATTATCGTCATAACAAATTTCATCACGCGCCATCGCCATGTTTGTTGCGCGAGTCAAATGAAGTCAAATTTGAAACCGACTTTACCTCCCTTGTTTTACCACAAATATATGTGCAGTTGCTTGAATTTGATTGGCTGTTCTTTGTTTTATTAAGGAAAAACAAAAGAAGCAAATTCTATACTAAAGGGCGGAGGTGAGAATTGAAAGTTTTGCGCCCCACGTGGTTGACCGGTTTTGGCCGGTTCAGGAAAAACAGAACATTTCATATTGGCCAGTTTTGGCCGGTTCAGGAGCCAAAGGGTTAAGATATATATTCCTTACCACAACCCTAACCGTTACTCCTATACAAACCCTCCTAATATTCCGTGGTTTTGAATTTACAGCACATGCTTGGAGAGGATAAGGCAGAGCAAGCCATCAATGCTCTTGATGACACAGAGTTCATGGGAACACATATTCAAGTACAGGTATTCCTTATTTGAAGATCTCTTATTAATATTAGTCTACCTAAAAATTTTAATGCAAACAAAGCTGGAAAGAAAAACATTGTTGTACATAGTCTGCCTAATATTATAAAGACACTTTCTTGGTGGTTAAGGAGCCTGATTTGTGTATGATTCTGTGTTTAAATTCTACTGTAACTACTTAACAACTGCATTAGTTTCCTGTCCATGGAAGTCAAAAATTCTCATTTGCTTAGCTCTACAGAAGTTTTTGTGGTCATAAACAGTGTTATCCCCTTCGTAGAAAATATGAACCTTTATAAGATTCGAAATTGCCAATAACTATCGCAAGCCATAAGATCCTATTTGCAGACTTCAAAAAATGCATCTATAGAGGTTTTTACTGTGTTTTTAGCATGCAAAAAGCAAGGGCAAACCTGCTGAAGATGAGTGTTTCCAGTGTGGAAAGAATGGTCACTGGTAAGGATTAAACCAAGCAAAGTTGTAATTTGTATTTCAAGCCATGTGTAGATCCTGCATTGTTACTATTTTGATGAAAACATGCCAAAATCCTTTGATATTATTACATAAGGGAGTCGGTAACAATTTGAATGACTCGTTTATGAATGAGTTGACTGAATTAAGGTTTTGGAGTTAGGAGAGTTCTGTTCAGTTTTTAAGTCTTTTCTGTTTTTAAAGAGCATAGTACATGAGATCAGTTATTCAATTTTCAAAAAGAATACTATAATGGTTTGCCAAGTTTGAGAAACCTACAATGAAAGTAGGCCAAGATACTGCTATAGAATTTTGAAAATTCTGCTAAAAGTGTCCTTTCCAAAGAAGACCAACAATATGACATAACAGATCCTGTGCGTCTGAGTTTCTATTAAAAACTCTACGAATGTTTTAAAATCAACTTATCTCTTTACTTCATGGCACTATATTTGTTAGATGGACAGAGGCGAGACGCACATGACTTGTCAAGTCATATTGTTGATCTTTTTGAGGGGACACTTTTAATGTGAAAAACTCAAAACTCTATATGCCATATCTTGGTGTACTTTCATTGTATGTTTCTCAAACTTGGCAAACCAATGTTTTTTCATAGTATACTTTTTGAAAATTGAAAAACTGATCTCGTGTCATATGCTCTTTAAGTACCATACTTTTTAACACAAGAATGCCAAGTTCATTTTCTTCATATATGTGTATGCAAACATGCAACAGCCACAATTGATCATTCATCCATTTTGCTTCCAAGAACTTGTATTATGCACTGTTCAAACTATTAACCTCTTTTTTACTCTCCTTATTTTTAAGAAAGTTCTTGGATTCGGATTGTTGTGTTTGGGCAGAAAAGGGGCTTGTCACTTTATAAGGACTCTTAATTGCACATATCATTGACACACACATAAACTTGTACACTGTGTTTAAACTTCTCTGTTTTCTCTTCAACTTTTTGTTTTGCAGTATGTAGCACAAACTAATTCTTCAATGTTATTTCCTACCATAGGGCTAAAGATTGCCCGGTGAGAAGAAGGTAATCATTTTGGTTTTGTTACTCATTGTACCTAGTGTGAACTGTTCTGTTGATGTGGCTTTAAGACTTGTGCAAAGCTCAAGGTAAATACAGGTTCAAAATACCAATCAGAAAATATGCCTTATTTGATAAGCCAGTTCAACATTTCACAAACACAAGCACATGTCGGGATAAAATGAATTATTGCTCAAACTTAAGAAAGGAATAAAAATGAGTTCCCATCCTGCTTCATTGCACTCCTTTCTTTAAGTTTCATGAATTTCACATTTTATCCCAATGTGCGCACATATTTCTAAAATGTCAAACTGGCTTATTGTAGTGGTTGTGGCATGAACAGATTGTACATAACGTTTTGGCAAGAAAATATAGATTAATGCTCCTCATCTTCAACTGTAGTCATTTTGAGGTGACAAAATCAGGTTTATCTCTGATCTTACAAGCAGCTACCCATTTTCTGATTCCCCCTTTACAGAATCACCTTGTTTAAGTTGCAATTTAAAACAAAATTTGCAAAACAAAATTCCCATTAAAGGGTGGCCAAACGTTTTTTGCATAGCATATTTGAGGAACTGTCATAGTTATAATTTAAAAATTTTTGTTCGAATGTTAAGTCTAATGTTTTAAATGATCAGCTTTTAATTGTTATTAACCACAACAGGATGTACGGTCGAGAGCGGTATGATCGCTATGATTATTATCGGCCACCACCTCCCAGGTATTATGATGATCGAGGACCCCCTGACAGAGATTACTACTATAGGAGTCGAAGCCCTCCTTCTTATGGAAGGAGATCTCCCCTTAGGTGAGGCCTACTTAAGCCATTTTTCATATTAATGTTTCAGCTTTGAATCAAATTGTTGAAAAACATTTGTCTAGCTAGCACAATTAATGTGGTACCACTGAGTTTGGTATGCAGGAGGAGTCAGTTTCGATTTTGGCCGCTCCTTTACTTATTTATAGATAGATAATAATACTATTTACTATAAAGTCGTATTGTTACAAATGCCGGTCAACCAACTTATATAAATTGTATGTAAGCCTTGAATTAATTAAGTTCTTTTTCTAATAGGTATACTGGGTCTTACGAAGGATACCCAACTTCATCTGCAAGAGACTACTATGGTCGGAGGTAAGGCAGGAGAAATGTAAATTTCAGTTTTGTTGATCCAGTTAGAAGGCAGACAGACAGTAGCTGAAAGTCAAAATATGAACCATCATCCTGCTAGTCAGTAAGTTAACTGCCTTTAAATTGAAGATTGGTAGTTTTGTAAAGCAAAACAAGAAGTTTCTGGGGATAGTAGACAGCTTCTTCCATTGTAATCCTTGAGCCATTGACCAAAGATCAGTTTTTTCCAGTGATCTCAGCTGTTAAATGAGTTCTTGGGCTAGTTTCCATTAAAAGATGGGACTTAAAGCTCAAGAACTATTTAGCTAATAAAAATAAGTTTAATTGTTTCAAATTAATTACATCTCATTAATGGAGTTTCCTCCTTGTTTATTTCATTGCATCGGTCATGCTGTGCCTCGTTTCCTCGGGATTAACCTATTTGTTGCGGTGCCTTGCGGGTTATTTTCGCGGTGCTGTGAACGGGCCTCGTGCAGATATGGACCTCCTCGTGCTCCACCACACTACTGACGGATGATGTAGAGTCGGACGAGCGGACGGAAACTTATCTAGTCGGAGTGAAATTTGAAATTTTTTTTTTATACATGTTCTCATGAAGATAGCAAACCCAGATGAAATTTTTTTAATGTTTAATCTTGCTGTTTTATGTTTTCGTTATTCGATTATCCAGCTTTGGGGAAAGACTTGTGGCCATAAGTGGAATAAAACCAAATCATACAAATAGTTCTAGACCTAGATTTCTACCCGAACAACATTTTTGTCTAAATTTGAAAAAAGTTGTTAATTTTAAAATATGTTGCCCCTGTATCATGTACTCACAAGGCCAAAGATAGCTTCAAGTTTTTGAAGTTATAAAGCAACACAGTCCTACTGGTATAAAAACCAGTTTCCTACTCTTGATGATTCAGGTATAATAACTGTTTTTATTTTGAGATACAGATCTTACTTAGTAGTTATATGTTCGTTGTATGTTGTGTTGTTGTTATATACTCCATTTTATTGTTGTTCATTGGCTGTTTTGCCTATTGTTGACTGTTCTTCATACACTCCCTTCTTGATTCCTAGTTCTAAGCACAGAGGAACGTTTGAGAATAAAGGTTTTCAGTTGAGTTTTACTCTGTTTCTTTGTACTTCTAGTGGTTTCTTAGATTGTTTTTGTGTCTCAAAGAACCAGCACTTTCTAATAAAACAGAATGAACAGGCACACTCATATAAGCAGTTACAACTACTTTTTTAAAATAAATCTATCTAAATTAAAGATTTATTGCTCAGTTAATGCTGTCCGCTTTCTTTCTTTTTTCTTGCTTTTTGTGTGCTAAAATAAAGCTAAGATACAATTACCTGATTTCTACAAATGAATACACCCCCCAGCTTGTGATATGGAAGTACCCACCGACCTGGCTTCTTTGAGGTTAAGGTGGAAAGTCTGTATGTTTTCGCAGACTTGGATTTCTTCATGGCTACAGTTTCCAGTCCCTACTCTTGGGAGTTCTTATGTTGTAACATCTTCGTAGTATCACTCAGGTGATCTTCAAAAATCTTCTTTAATAAGTTTCGGCTCGTTTGAAGAGCCCTCATCAGTTAATGGTTTTTTTATTGGTTTGGAAAAGAAAAGAAGCGCATCAACATTTGTTGCAACTTTTAAAAACTCTTTAGTCCCATCCAGTTATCAACATCAATCTTCGTACAGATCATGCGAAAAATGTATAACAGTTGGTGCTGTTAAGTGATGAAACACAACAGACCACTGCAGATTCTCCCAGACTTGTTCAATGAAAACAGTTGGGTCTAGTTGGGAGAACTTACCAATAGAAAGCCACGTGGCTGTGAGTTATCTAAGACTTAATGTACATTTTGTGGAATTAAGTAAAATCAGGTGCACTCACGTTTCCGTTGAAGGTGTTTGTAATGTTTTATTTGAACACCAAAATACCAAGTTTCACTGACGAAGTGAATTGTAGACAAATTTGCAGTACAGTCAAACTTCTCTAATACGGACACTGAAGGGACAGAGCAATTGTCCGTATTAGAGAGGTGTCCGTATTAAGTTTGTTCTAACCTTCCCCAAGGCTTAAAATCATTGACTTCGTATTATAGAGGAACCCCGAAATAAGACACCATTGTGTTTTACTGAACGTTGCTATATATAACATTTTTTGCTGGCCCAGTGGCATTAAACTAAAAGGGTTTGTAAAACAAGTCGTTATTCGCAGAAGTATTTATTAAAGTTGTAAATTGATCTCAAAGTTTTTTTAAACAAAAGTATTTATCTTTTAACAAACTATTTTAAAAGCAATAAATACATTCTTTGCATTTAAAAAAATCTATGGATTTTTGCACTAAACTGGCGCGCCCACGCTCTCAGTCATAAATACTGAAACTTCTTCCAACTGGTTCAATGCCTTCCAAAGATTTAATATTTGGCCCTGGTCCAGTTTCGTCTGAAAGAAACAATTCTTCTGGTGAGATTTGATACCTTACGGTGTCCATAATACCTTTTTGTTTTCTCTAAAAGTACGTATCTTCTTCCAACTGGTTCAATGCCTGTCCAAAGCTTTAATATTTGGCTCTAGTCTAGTTTCGTCTGAAAGAGAGAATTCTTCGACGTTGTTGTCACCATTTGTATAGCCAACTGCCAGACTTGGCCTGAGGTGTAACAATTTATCAAACGTAAAAATTTTGCATCGCTTATCAGGAAATGTTTGCTGTGTCTCACTTGAGAGTCCTTATTAAAGAGGGTTTTTTCTGGGAATGTGAAAAAATGTGCGTTGTCCGTATTACAGAGGTGTTTTACAAAGAAAATAAGTTAGCATTTTGCCGGGACCTAACAAAGTGCCGTAAGAAGAGGTATCCGTATTAAAGAGGTGTCCGTACCGAGAGGTTTAACGTATTTCCAAGAGTGAAAAATAATATTCAGTTTTCCGCTATTTCAGCAGTTTTAAAGGTATTAAACTCTGGTGAGATTTGACACCTTATAGTGCCCATTTGTTTTCTCTTTAAGTACGTATCTTAAAATGAACCTTTCTGGAAAGATGTGTTGATTTCAACAAAATGGTAATGTTTTATCAATCGTTAAAAACAATTAAAAATCGCCGCCATTTCGGTACACCAAATATCGAGTTAAGGTGACCTAGATTAAGGTATGATGTAGACGTAGGATTACTGCACCTCGTACAGCCACAACGTGTAGTATGTATGTGGAAAGATCTATTGCAGCTCGATTTTCGCTATTTCTGTCAAACTTTTTATTACAACGCGACGCAAAGAACTTAATCTACGTTACAGTGAGCCTGTCATCCTTATGATGACAGAGAATAGGGTTGACCAAATGTAAAGTAAACAGTTCCGTAGAAAAATCCCTTTTTGTTCAAATCAAGAAAAGTTTCGTGGATATTCATTTTGGAATATGTACTTTTATATAAGAAAAGAAAGGTTTGGTAATTATCACAGTCCTTGTTGGCACATCGTATGCTGTCAGGTTATCACACTCCTTGTTGGCACCTCGCATGCTATCAGGTTATCACACTCCTTGTTGGCACATCGCATGCTATCAGGTTATCACACTCCTCAGTGCTATCCATTGACAATGGGTATTGTTGAAAAAAGGACGCGACGCTATCAGATCAATGAGTTATGATTCTATAAATATGTTAATAACACACAAGGGGATATGCAGCAAATTCCTGAGTTAAAAAATGCCTTTTCCACTAAAAATTGATCAACAAAATATAGAATTATTACAGTCCGTATTCGTAAGTGTTTGCGCTGTCCAGGTACTTAAAAATGAGAACCAGTTAGTTACGAAAAGATGTTGTGGTTGTAAAAGCTTATGGAAGAACATAGACTGTCAAATGTTAACTGAGGAATAAAAACTTGAGCTCTATTTTGAAGAAGCTCTTTCTGACATAGAACTTTTTCGAGTTGAAGAGAAGCTTCGAGAATGTGTAAACGTGATAGCATCAGATCAGAGCTGTTTTACTGGACCCACTGTAGGGATCCCCTTGTGGATGAAAAGTGGAAGGAAAGAATTTAATCAAATGTAAAAGACGTGAAATTGAAATGGTGAGTTGACTTACATTGTCGATCAATCTGAAAGACTCCTCCCACTTTAGAAGGATATAAAACATTGACGCGTGGTAGTCGTTTCTCATAAGGAATACGAAGTGTGCCCAACGCTCTATCTCTAAAGAAGAAACAAACACGAACTCGTTATTTTTTTTTTGATAAAACTGTAAACGTGATGGCTCGCTTGTACGATAACAACGTGAGGTTTCAAGTGTTAGAAGAAGAGTTCTACAAAGTATACGTAACAGCCGTTAGAAAAATGCTTTACCATGTGGTACAAAAGGAGTGCTATGGATGTCAGATTCAACACCCAAACAGCACGTAGTGTGTCTTATGCCTTTTGAAGAACAAGTTGAGTATTATCTGGAGGATGCAATGAATCTGACAGTCGACGACAAGCAAGTGATGGAAGACTGGACTAAAAGCAATAGAAACACTTCCCTGGACAAAACATTTCATCCATTCTTTTAATGGAGTGCATAGGACTTATGTTTAGTTTTTATACAAAAGAAGGACGCGAGCGACTCAAAGCACATATACTTCGAAATGAAAACTCTGATTAGTTTTAATGTAAATTCATGTTCAAAGAAATGAATAAAACGTAAAGAAAGATGTATGCTTGTGTCATTTTGAGGTTTGATGTGATACAATGAAGATATTGTTATCAATATACAGATTCTTAGCCAAGCGATTTCATCTCCCACCTTTACCCCCTATTGATAGTAAATGTAAGTTACTGTCACTCTACATTGTTCACGATGAAATGGTTGCAATCGGAGGCATGAACTGGGGGCGATTAGCATATTTTTTACGATATGCTGAAGAAATGCATCTATCAAAAGAAGATTGGGATGAAGTATACTGTTTTCTAAGGTTGAAACACCCACGTTACTTTCCATGCTTTCCGTTACGTTCGAACAAGCAGGATGTCTTGCTGTTGTACGCCTGGACCTCCTACTATTCAATTAGAAAACATATTCAAACGTATTCGTTGAATGTTATCTTGTTTGGGCGGCAAAATTATCATACAAGCTCCAGACCTAAAAAATTTCCTTCAAGAAAGGTATTACGATCTCGAGCAAGAAGGAAGTCTTGGTGGCGTAGATGCCCTTTATTGTGCTGTAAAGGAAGACAAGAATCGTAAAGTCTCAAGAAAACAAGTTCACGAATGGTTGAAAAGTCAAGACACGTACACATTGCACAAACCTGTACCTAAAAATTACATCAGGAACAGAGTCATGGTCGGGGGCATTGACGATCAGTGGCAGGCCGATCTGGTCGATCTCCAATCAATAAATAAATACAATGACGGATACAAGTATAGCCTAACTTGCATTGATGTTTTTTCCAAGGTCGTTTGGGCAGTGCCGCTGAAATCAAAGACTGGCAAAGAAATAACCGCAGCTTTTCAAGCGATAATAAGGAATGGACGAAAACCCTTTTATCTTCAAACCGATGAAGGCAAAGAGTTTCTAAATAAACAATTTCAAACTTGGCTAAAGGAGAATAACATTGACTTTTTCACTACTCGCAATGAAAAGAAAGCAAGCGTCGTTGAGAGATTCAACAGAACTTTGAAGACCAAGATGTGGAGGTATCTCACTTGGAAGAACGCCCGGAGATACATCTCAGTGCCTCCACAATTACTAAAGAGTTACAATAATTCAGACAAAACCTCTCTTGGTTACGGAGAAGAATGAAAAAGCTATATGGCACACGCTGACGGACAGACAATTAACCCAAGAGTCACTTTCAAATTCCAAGTTGGGGATCAAGTGAGAATCAGTAAAATGAAGAGAACTTTCGACAAAAGTTATCTTCCTGGATGGACCGAAGAGATTTTCACCATTGCTCAGCGAATAACACGCCATCCACCAGTTTATCGAATAAAAGATTATCATGGTGAGGTACTGGAAGGAACGTTTTACGAGTCCGAATTGCAGCAAGTCATGAAGACAGATGAAGTTTACTAGATCGAGAAAATAATCAAGCAAAGAAAACGCCGCGGTGGAAAGGAGTACCTGGTAAAATGGATGGGCTATCCTGAAGCAATGAACAGTTGGGTGTCAGAAAAGGACGTAGTACCCTTATAAATGTAACCATTACGTAATTCGGTATTCAGGAATAAAAAGTTGTGATAAAAAATTGCCTTGTTTGTTCATTGAGCCATTTTGAGCTACGCCTCAGTCATGGAAGGACAGTTTTACATCACTCTCCCAAGTAATTCATCTACGAAAATCTTCCCGAATAAAACACTTTCTGATTTCACCGTAAACTTACCTCAACCCCTTGATCTTTCGGGTGATTGGGTTGTAGTTTTAACTGAAATTCAGTACACCCATACATGGAACAACGTTCGTTTGCTAGGCAATGTGTTTTACACTAAACGAAACGATGGGTTCCCGTCGCGTCTGAGTATCCCACCTGGCTACTACAAAACAGTTAAACAGCTACTATCCACAATGACGAAAGAGTTTGGGTCTCAAGCACAGAAGGAAATAACACTCTCGTTTGACGATGTGACTAGACACGTAAAGGCGGAAATTAAAGGAAATTCGACCATTTTGATTGGAGATGGGCTGGCGACTATTCTGGGGTTTGATCACGACGAACCAACTACCAAGACCACAGTCTCTCCCCGTGTTGCAAGTCTGGCAGGTGGGTTCCACCCTCTTTACCTGTACGCTGATGAAGTGGAGGCCCAGCTAGTTGGGGATGTCAGAGTTCCCCTTCTTCGTCTTGTAAACATTGAAGGAAAGGATGGAGAAACCATAACAAAGACATTTCAGAACCCATTCTACTTACCAGTGAGCAAAAATACATCGAGCGTATCAATTGTAATATTAAGGACGACACGAACCAGTTGGTGCCATTTGAAAGTGGGAAGTTGATCGTGACACTACACTTCAAGAGGAGCAAACCTTTTTACTTGTAGGCAACATGCGTAAGCAATTCAGACCTGATGTGAAGGTATACAATCATTACTTTCGAAATCAATATGGAGGAGCCTCATTATCAGGCTTTAAAGGAGTCAGGATACAGCGTGGATATGGATTAGGCTCCATGTTTAGAAGTTTGTTTCGTTCAGCTATTCCTTTTCTAAAATCGGGAGCTAAGACCGTCGGTAAAGCAGCCTTAAAAACTGGAATGGGAGTAGCAAACGATGTTTTGAGTGGAAAAGATATCCGTTCTGCAGCAACACATCGTGTAAAGCAAATTGGTCAGGAGCTAAAACAGCAAGCCATGTATGCAGCTAGAAATGCATTAACATCTCAGACTGGACAAGGGAGAAAGAGAAAGGCAGCGACAAACAATGCAACAAGCAAGAAAGCGAGGCAGACGCCAGCTATAAAAGGAGGCAAGAGTGCAAAGACTACCAGTCGTGCTCAAGCAAAGCGAGGGAAAACAACTGGTGGAAAGCAAGGTCAAACCAAAAGAAAAGCTCAGTCAAACGGAGCAGTTGAACTAGGAGCTATTCTTAGGCAAGCAAAGAAGCCACGATATTAAGATGTCTTTTGTTCGTCACGACTCGCCAGAATGTATGAACAATGCTTTAGAACTTTTTACTGTACCTGCCACTCAAACTGGCGAAGAACATGGTAAATGGCAGGATGCTCATCCTGTATCTACAATCACTGACGGTAGTCCAAAGAATTTCTTTTGACGGAAATTCAGATTACATAGATTTGGCACATTCGTACTTATACGTGAAAGCAAAAGTGACGGCAGCTGATGGGGGTGTAGTAACAGATAAGAAAGTGGCACCTGTCAATTTGTTTTACAGTCCTTGTTCAGTCAAGTAGATGTGAGGTTGAATGATAAGTTGGTGTCTTCAGGGTCAAACTACTACCCATTCAGGGCTATGGTTAAAACACTGCTGAACTACGGGAATGAAGCAAAGCTTACCAATCAACTGTTTTACAAGGACACAGCAGGTGCAATGGATGTACACGATCCCACCAAAGCAGAGGATGCAGGCGGCAATAGTGGACTTATCTCTCGATATCAACATTCCAACAGCAGCTTGAGTATTGAGATGACCGGACCCATTCATGCAGACATTTCTATCAACACCGGTATATTCTGAACTTTGTCAATCTTAAACTGAAGTTCTCACGAGCAAAGAACGAGTTCTGTCTGTCTGGAGAAGCGAATCCTAACTACAAAGTTTTTGTTGAAGATGCCGTTGTCTTCGTACGAAAAGTAAGGTTAAACCCGTCTGTTGCATTGGCTATAACCGATAAGTTGAAAAGTACAACGGCCAAGTACCCCATTCGTAGAACAGACCTCAAAGTCTCCAGCGTACCAGCTGGTGCCCTCAGCATTTCGCAAGACAATGTCTTTAATGGGCAATTACCAGATCGTGTGGTTGTGGCCATAGTGGATGATGCCTTTAACGGCGCCTATGTAAAGAACCCTTACAACTTTAAAAACTATGACGTTCGTTACTTATGTGTACGTGCTGATGGAGACGAAGTTTCACAGAAACCCTTACAATTAAAGTTCAGTGCAGCAGGTGGTCAAGGATTTATTTTAGGCTATCAGTCCCTGTTCAGTGGCACAGGAACCATGCTTGGTGTCCACGGAAACATGATCTCACGTGATGATTATGCAATTGGTTACACGCTCTATTCCTTTAACCTCACACCGGATTTATCTAACGGAGAATCCTTTAACCTTATAAAACAAGAGAATCTAAGGGTTGAAGTTCAGTTGGCCACACCACTCGTTCAGACCGTCAACTTCATGGTATTCGGCGAATTTGACGGATTGATTGAAATTGATCACTCCAGAAACGTCTTGTTTGATTTCTCCAATTATTAATGAACACAAACCAATTAAAGACCATTGTGCACGTGATGTAAATCAAGATACAAGTCACGTGTACGAATAAAATACAAGATTACAAAAACAGGTGTTGAGTTTTTTTTATGTGTGCCACGTCTTTCGAGTCCGAGACGAATCAGGCACTTTACGTCGCATGGAACGCATCTGTGAAGTTTTCAATACACTTGGGGGAATAGAGGGTAGGAACCGCACGCTTTCTACTTCATCATCTATAGGCCCTTCATCTACTCTCCTCTTGTACTGTCGCATAACTGCTTTCCTTTGTTCATTACCAATCCAATCGTGAGGCGTGTTTATCTTAGCTAGTCCACGAGCAAAATATTGCCAACCATAGTGATCGAAACTCTTGCGCCCTTTTACAACATCCCTAATTAAATCATCAATGTGAATAGAGGGAACAGCTTTGCCATGATAAATCAATTCCCGCAATCGTTCCAGTGAACAATGACCTTATTACCCTTAATTTTGTTCAAGATGAGCCTTGCTCGGCTCTTGGTTGTCTTCGGCACAGTGTCTAAAACTTCTTTTTCAATCTCATCAAATGATTCATTGGAAGAAGTGGGTTGTTGTTGTTCGTTTTCTCTGGGTTAAACACCGTTTACTTTTACTGAGAAGGGTTTTCCTTTTCGCTGATTGTAAAATTCTAGATATCTCTGAAGAGTTTGATTATACAGTTGTACTTTGGCATCATCGGATATGTCTTGACGCTTCAGAACAGCTTCCATGGCGTTATCTAAAGAAGACAACTTTTGAGTGAGTGGGGACGTCTGCATTTGTTGTTGGTGTTGCATGGTTGATACAATGTTCTCTGGAACTAACAACCATCCTCTTTGCGTGATGCATGATTCAGAGTAGGCTTGGCAAAGCAGTTAACACTGGAGGTAAGAGTACGCCTAAGAAACTGCCCCCGTGTTGGACGATGGTTTTTTTCTTTTGATGAAAGGGAACTTTCTTGTCCGCGAGGGTGATGAGTGTCTTCTTGTGACGCGAAAGCTTTTGCTTTTCACTATCAGAAATTGGCACTGTCTCTTTGAATACGTTCAAAATACACTCGCACAGTGCCTTTAGGAGCTGATTATCAGCAGCCTGAAGTATGGCCTTTCTCTGTCTTGGTTTGCACTTACTGAGGACCTTGAGAAAATCAACGTTGTCTTTAACTACTCGAGACATTGTCAATAATGAGCTGTTGTTGTAACATCAATTCCTTTTATACTCTCTTTTAACGTAGACATATTGTGTTTCTCCGGGAAATACGTTCGTACGTAATCGGAATTCCACTGGGGTATTGGGCAGAACGTCGATCAGTAAGTACCCGTAAGGTCTTTTTGTGGCGTTGTTGTATGCTTCTATTACGAACTTGCCTTCCCCTGGATACATTTGTCGGGCAAGAGTCATTATTTGACTCCGATCACGCGGCGAATTGAAAACCACATAAAAGTTTGTGTTTAAAGTGCACAGTTCTCATCGACTTTCCTTGCACGTACAAATTATGCAATAAAGATATAATGCTCAAATTCAAATGACGCGTTTTTGTGAACAATTCGGTTATGCTGACGTCGCTGACTAATGAGGTCATCATATCATGAAGGAGAAGAAGCGAGCGTTGCTGTGGATTTATCCTGTCTAAGAAATCAGGAGGAAAGCCTTTGATAAACGTGATGTTTCGGATTTCTTGTTCCATTTCTTCAAACATAGGTTGATATGCACCGTAACAATAAGAAATATGTTGGGGAGCTCCTTTTATCATCTGTTCACCAAGTTGTAGGACTCGCCTCACAAATGTCGTTTTACCTGTGTTTGACACGCCAACGATTAACATAGAGAACGTATGCTCAAAGCGCATGTCCATGGTGATAGTGATGTTGGAACAAGATGATATACACTTTTATAGAACTCATAACGTTAACCATTCAGTAGGTGGAATCAATTCTGCATTTTCATTGGAGCTTGTTTCCGAAATCTGACGAACACATGTTTTTGGCAGACACTTTGCTTCCTGCAGCCAAGGTTTGCGTTCATCTGGATTGAGTCCGTGAACATTAGCAAGATGATTTGAAAGTTTCACTAAATATTTTGTTCCACAGTCAGGAATCGGGCAGTCACGGACAACACGTTTTGACATGTTAGTACTTTGAAGTGTAAACTTTAAATGCCGACTCAAGTTTTATGCATGAAATTTATAACAAAACTACAAGGACAACCGGGACAGAGAGGACTGCAAGGACAGTCGGGACAAGTACAAGAGTGGTGTGTATTGAGACAATGAATCACACCAGCAATTGAATGTATAATTATATTTTTTTTTGTTCAGTAACGGATTATTTTTACATGTGGTTATTGATACTATTTTCAGTCAGTCCATTATTTACAACTGGTAGCCATAAGGAATAGTTTTAAAGTCATCTACAACGACCCGTTTTGTACATACAACCCTATAGTCCTTCGATTGAATGCGAAAGAAAATGCTTTTGGTTTATTTTTCTCGACATATTTTATGTAGGTCAGTTACCGTTATTACATCTGGTCCGATATCACGTACCATGTTTTTCATGGTCTGAAAATTAATATCGAGTGAGTTGCGATAATTTAAAGTTATCCCACGGACTTTACAGCAAGTTGTTCTACCATTCATTGGTAAGAATAATTTTTAGGCCCTCCCGAAACAAACGTGGTGATATATCGACCTGGAGGCAGCTAATTCGTGAGTTCTCCAAGAAAGACACCAGTAGGTGGTTCAAATTGGCCAGGTTTGACATAATAACAATAATGTCATAATAAAGAACTCTATCGCCTAAACGTTCTAGAATGGAATACAATTTGAGGCGCGCATGTGCTGTCGTGAATGCGGCCAATACAACCTTAGTGGTGGGTGCAGCGGTATAAAATACTCCTCGTGGCAGTACTGGACTTGAAGCATGTTGTCGTTGACAATTGAGACGTTGGATACGTTTAGCGCTTCACTGGTCAACAGGTCAAAGTAGATGGCAGGGTCTGTGACGTACTCCACTTGTGATTTCTTACACCTCATGCCAAATCTGCCCCAAATACTTTGAATGAACAAAAAAAAAGAACATACATTAATATCTTTTTTTTCTGCGATGTCCTCATCATTTATATATCTATTCATTTACTTCTTACTATTACTTACCCTGTTCAACATCAGTTTCGCCAGAGATCGAAGACCTGGATTCTTTTCAATTTTTCCGTACGTCAGTTCGATCCCTTCATGCTGGGCATACTCCTCAATGTACCGCCAAGCATCATCCTCAGTGCGCTCCCATTCAGGAAAACCACTTGCTTCTTGATCTTTCAGGGAAATGCCAGACTTCATGCACCTTTACTATCTCGTACCCCAGTTCCACAGCTTTTTTTAATTCTTCTGTCACCCAGGTGCCACGTAGCTTTCGTTCATCATTGATGTGCTCACATTTCTCCTGTTGCATGGTCTCAGCACATGTACGGCACAGAGGATACGTGAGCTTCCCATTGCTTGTGTAAGGAAGCACTGGATGGAAAAGCCCACGGGGAGGAACTACATCACACTTCATTAAGACAAAGTAGTGTTCCAACTCCTCAAATTGCTCTGTTATTATGATTGGGTGATTTAAGGGGTAGTACTGCATCTTGTTGACCCAGAGATAGAGGGAGGTGAAATCTACGTATTTAATCATCTCGTCATCATTTATCTGGTGGTACAATTTTTCAGCGTTGGTTCTACCACCGTATAAGGCATCGCGGGGTTCCATTGGATCAGTTAGGTAGTGGTTTTCAAAGTATTCGTGCATGTCAGGTTTGGCTTTCAGTTGCCGATTCAGTTTGCACTCCCACATCTCTACCACCGCGTACCCTCTCCTTATCAGGAACTGCTTCCTATCCAATGTCTTTTCGTGCAGGGCTCGCATTGATAATTCGTTGACAGGATTGATGGTGGTACGTGCATAACATGATGGACATCCATGCCACACACAACCTATAGTTAAAAAAAACAATGATTCGTGTGTTCAAAAATATCAATAAGAGATTTCTTTTTTCACATACCATGAAACTCAAAGACAGTGTTGACAGAAGGGGCGTATCCGTCCACGCGATAGGTCCCTACACGGTATTCTCCCCCATTTCGAGCATGTTGGATCTGGATATGGTTCGTTTCTGCCAGGTAAGATAGCCACTTGCAGGCCAGCACAGACTGTTTATCGATCCGTCTGTTCTGGGGTAAGACGGCAGTGGTCTCTGGTTTCAGGAAAATTTTTCGGTACACCAAGTTACATGCTGAAGCAATGGTGATGCAACTGGCAAACGGGTCGATGCCTGTTGTCTCTAAGAACAATTGTTGAAATTCCAGGCAGCCACGACGTAGAATATCTACATCGGATCGACAATAATTCACGATGTCCCTTTTCATGTCGAGGACATAGTTTCGAGCTTTCAGTTCGTTGTACCACTCGAGGAATTTTGCCCGCTCTCCATCAGAAAAAGAATTGGGCTCGTAATGCTCTTGGCCTGGCAATTCCCCAATGTAGTTTTCGTTGCCCTCTTTATTGAAGAAGTGTGGAAAGCACCCTGAGATATAAACATGAAATATAATCAACCATCATTACAACACTAATAAAACATCTTCTATACCTTACCCCCCCCCCCCCCCTCCCTCTCTTTCCCCGTCTTATATGGATATGTGTATTTTTTCTCACCTTTTTTTAGCTCCGTCAAACCAAACATTTTGGCCAGGCTGCCAGACGCGATGGAATGAATGCCAGTGAGTCGATGAACTTGATTTCCATTTCCTCCACTTGAATACAAAGGATCTGAGCACCGTTAAAGATACAGTGCGGTGGCTTCCTTGCATTTTCCTGCAAATACTGCAGAACAAAGAATCCGTCGTAGCCTGCAAAAAGTAAAAGAAAAAGTCTAAATGATATGTTCTTTATTTAAACATTGAACCTCGTTAGTGTCGAAGAGATCTTTAACGAACCTTTTAAATTATGAGCAATGAAGGTTGTTCCATAGTTGTCCTCTTGATGCCCACATGACTTCCACTCCTTCGTTGTCTTTACAGACGACCACTGATGGTACATGTTCCCCCGCTTCTTGTCGACACTCAAAATCGAAGAAGACGTATCGTTTCTCTTCCTCATCATCTGAATCCAGAAAAGAGCACTACGTATCCTTTTCCCGGAGCTGAGTTATGAAGATGCATTAAACCTGACAGACATAAGC
>JAOBAT010060296.1:0-25696 GCA_026413305.1 Hydrozoanthus tunicans | reverse complement strand
GAATGGTCTGGACAAGGGTATCGACCTGGTTCTGATTTTTACCGTACACCTTTAGGTCATCCATAAACAGTAGGTGGTTGATAACTCCGTTTCCATCGCCTAGATCATAGCCGGCTTTAACTTTCCTTAGTACCAAGGTTAATGGTACAAGTGACAGCACAAAGAGGAGTGGTGACAAACTGTCACCTTGAAAAATCCCGCGTCTGATGTTGACATCTCCTAGTCTCACTTATTATTATTATTATTATTATTATTATTATTATTATTATTATTATTATTAACGCAGAGAGAAACTTACAAATGCGCTAAACTGTCTTGCATTCGGTAATCCAACTTTACTTCGGCGGGGCGCTGACACCCCATCGTCGTAGGCGGGTTGAAGTAAGCGTCTGAAAGGAATGTTAATCGCTCCCAGGCACGGTTTATCCAGATTGTTGCACCTGCCGTTTAACCAGCGAAACCTCCTATTCTCTCGACATCTGCTTGGGTCAACGGGGCAGAGCGTTTCTCTTTTGTAGCTCTTTAGAGCATCATGCTTCTCTTCAAGTTCCGCCAATTTGTCCACAGCGTCCTCGAACGAAAGCCTGAAGTAGATTAAGTGTGATATGTTTATAAACCAGTTAAAGCAAGACGAGGACAGTACATACAAGCAAACGCATAATTGACAGTCCCAAACGCTGGACGCATAGAACCACAGTTTAATAGAGACCGTAGCATCGTAAATGAACAATAAAGATGATGATAATTTATGATAAGAAAAGTGATATGTGGTCTGGTGACTAATCTGTCTATCATGAGTTACAGATCGAATCTAAAATAGCACTAAGAACGCACTATCTTATGAGAACGTTGGCACAAAAACACACAGAGAGGGGGGAGGGGGAACACCTGCACTTTAATAATTGTGCCTTGTATTCTCTCGGAACACGGCGCTACAGCCGGAATTAAGAAGCTGGGAATCCAAGAGTTTTCTCAGCGGGAGCAAAAGCGGACTACTTGTAGAAAAAACCTTTGGCACAGGTTGATATCGAGAAATTTAAGTTTTTGAGCCAAGTTGAATAGTGGAAGCCATAATATCTATTAACTCGCTTATGCGCGTCTTGCATCAGACAATTATAATTTGAGGTTTACTTAAGAAGCCTGTAGTATTTGATTACCTAGCTAACCTGTTGGTTGGCATAGTTTGACACATTTTCGGTCCTCCTCAAATATTGTAAAAGGTTGTGAAAAACGTTTCAGAAGTGCTGTCAACATTAAGAGACTACGAGATGGTTAGAGTATAAACAAGCATTGCTTACCCTAGCTTTTTCGTCAGTTCTGCCGCAACCTTCTCCCTTACCAATGATTTGCGAGTTCTCTCCTCAGATTCGGGACTAGAGTCGCGACGATAGTGTCTTGCTTGATAGGTGGTTTGACGAACCAATCGAGTCTCTCTTCTGGGCGTGTCCCTCTCTGCCTTCTCCACTGCTTCTTTGACGATCCGTTCTAGGTCAGACTTAGATAATTCACTAAGCTGCTTTGGCGAGTCATTCACGTTGCTGTCTTCCTTCTGCTCTTCATCTTTAGCTGTCAATATTTCGGTGTATCCCTGATTCTTGAAATCTCCCAATATCGCCGCAATCTGCTCTCTGTGTATTTTCTCTTCCTCAGGAGTTTCTTGTACATTTATACACTCATTGTAGACGAAGTCAACCGTAGGTAAGCTTGTTGACTGAACCTCGGTTAAACCGCTGAGCCCCAACAACGGCAGCATTAGAAATAGCATCCTGCCAAGCGAATGACATCATAATTAATATGCAACAACCATAAACACGCACAGGTTCATCTTAAATGCTTGCCTGGGCCCGGTTGTACAAAGCCTGGATAAGCTATCCGCTGGATAAAAGATGATGTTCGTCACTAATAAATCAAAAATTGTTGACTCTTTGTTGATTTCTCTGTCTCTGGTTGTTAAATAAGTGGAAGATTCCTAAAGTAAGGGTTCAAATAGTGTCAAATAACATTCTTTATAGATTTACTGCATAAAATAGAAAGCACTTATCCGGCGGATAGCTTATCTAGGCTACGTGTAACTGGACCCTGATCTATGAGAAGCGTCCTAACAACACATTCCAGGGTTATGCAATATCTGTTGAACTCCTATTTTTGGTGGTTCTTCTCCACTGTGGGATGCTTAAGCCGTCAGTTTTGATTTGGGAACTTAGCAAGTTTATATAATCCATTGTTAATTGTTTAGAGCTAGGTGAAAAATGTACTCTGTAGGTAAAATTGCACTTATGCAGATAAACCATAAAAAATTGGTCGAGTCGTTAAATAAAATTATTCATGAGAAATTAACCAAAATCATCTTCAAGTGTCTGCGTCAGTTTACGGCTAAATGCTTGTTGCAATTCCAAAAAGTCTTCTTTGAAGAAGAAGTTTGGTGGGTTACGCATGTAAATCAAATGAACAGTTTCTTCTCCTTGCAGGTCTTTTTAAATAATTTTTACATCCTGCTTGCGTACTGACGTAACTCAGAAAAAATACTACCATACCATTTCCTGCTTATGTGAAACAGTACATATGGATAGGTTCACTCTTTCTAGTAACAATACCAGGGAATTGAAACGATCTCGAAGAACATAATCATAACAAATTTCATAGCGATTATCGAAGTACCTTAGTTGAACTCGCATTTTGTTGCGTAAGCAAGAAGTTCCCTCTTTGCTGCCTACGAGGAAAGTAAAAATGTCAGCTTTTTGAAGAACAAAACAAATTGTATGTATAACGAAAACTCGAGTGATGACATCAATGAAAAATATTAGACAAACGAATTAAACATAGTAGTCTAGAGACTTTCAACTACGTTTAATGAGTTCTGTCACACACAAAGACAAGGAACTTTTTGAATATAGAAATATGTACAGATTTTTCTTTTCGAAACACTCGTCCGAAAGACTTAGGTTTTTGCCCTGAGCAGCAGTTGTTTGCTAGTCAAGAATACTAACCATTCACTATCGTATCAAGGACCGCCACGGAATTCTGAGGTGAGTAATATATTAGTCCCGCCATGTTTATTGGGCCAAGTTTCTCCCTACTCGAATGAGTGTTTCTTAGCTTGCCTCTCTGACCCTAGAGACTCTATGTATATGAAAATGTTTTGTCAGCAATCGCTTTGCTGCCGATTAGTTAAACCAACCCTTTGTGAGTGCTAGATAACTACTTGTATCTGTACTAAATTCCAGTAGAAACTAAATCGTACTTAAAACATACCAGTATGCACTGCGAACAAACAAATACTTTTATCTAATAAATCCAGCTGTTCTCAGTATTTAGCCTTTCACTCTAAAAGTATGAAAATACAAAATCATTTTTACTTCATTGGTGAAGTTTCTTTTAAAGAATAGTTTTTATATTTCCACTAAATCTATTACCGCAAACTAAAAGCTAGTCATACTTTAGGATAAGAGGTTTCTTTGAGTACAAGTCGTCACAAATCACAAGTGCGAACTCACACTTACCCGAGCACCAATGTATCTCTTGGTTTGATTCCTTTGGGAAATGCAGCCCAAGAACTGTGAATCGTTTTGGACAGTAGACGCATTTTTATAGAGGTTTTGGGTAACCACGTCATGAGGAAAACGAAACCAATTTTCTGGTCTTTGATCAAAGCTAATGAAGCTTAGCGCTCGTTACGCACGCTTTTCGCATTTATTTCTCTCTAGGAGATCTTTTTCTGAACCTATTTTAAGCTTTAGGACGTCATAAAAAATCATTGTCAAAATGAGAAGGTGAATTTGAGACTATTTGCCCCTACAAAGGACTGGAACGAGAAAATGGTGTACTAGTTGCGCGTCCTTAACTAACCAAATATATATAGATTTTCTTGCCTGTTTGGTTTTTCGTGAACTTTAAAACCCACAAGACATAATCGACTTTGTTCCCCTATAAAACAGGGGAACTTAAAATATTTCTTTCAAACCTTTAGTGTTTGTAGTTTAAGCTCAGATTTAGATAACCTATTAGCTGACAAACAAACATCAAACTCGATTTGGTTTAATATCTCTTTGTGGGGGGGGGGGTTATTTTTTCTTTCCGCTTTATGAATGACTAAATTGCTTTGTTTTAGTTCTTCAAGCTTCCGAAGACGCGAATTCAGATTTCACCAAAAGCTGTAAATAAAGATGGGTTTAGCACTAAACTGCAACAAATCTTAAAAATCAGTTGCTTAAAGACTTCCTCTGCTAAGATTCGGTGAATAGTTGAGAAACGTTTCTTTAAACGAGTTTTCTTCGTGATTCAACCAAGGCTCGTTATCTTGTTTGTTTAGATCAACGGCTTAATGACCAAATTTATAGTATTAATTTTAGCCGATTGACACTTAAAACAGTTAACTACCTGTTTATCCAAGTGTACAGGGTAAAAAAGAAAAATTAAGAAAACATACTTTTAACGTATAAATAAGTTTACCTTGAAATATAAAGTAAAAAAGACAATTTCGATCATGTGCCTGACTTTGAATTGCGTTTCTCCCTAAAATCAGACATTGTTAAACTGTGCGTTCAAGCATTTAGTAGATTTAATTACTGTATGAAATGGCTTTTGAAGAGGGTCGTTATCTGAAAAACATTACAAAAAATCGTAAGTATATGTTTGCATAAGTTCCACGTGCTTAGCCTGTCCGTGGTTAGAAAACAGCCTGCGTTAAGTATAGAACGGTAGACTCAAACTTCATTGAAAGTAATTAGTAAAAAAAAATTAGAACTCGTTTGAAAACATTAAAAAATAGAAAGATAAGATTTGATTTTTTGTTTCTTATTATGTTTTTCAACTCAAGGCCGAGTTGATAATCTGAAAAGTTTGTTTTGAATACAAGTTTTTTTCCAACAAACATAGTGCGCGTGTACGTTTGACTAAGTTTTCCTATGACCATGGTTACTTTATTTCAAAAAGGATATACAAGGCTATATATAGCTGGCTATATATTAGATCAAGCGTATTCAACTCAGCGGTACCGTTGTAGCTGTTACTAACAGGCCTTGTGCACAATGACGTCAATGTACCACAACCAATTACAGAGCTCTATCAGTTTTCTTTTCTTGTTTAGATAAACAAATTTCTATGAGAGTTTTCAAACGACAGTTTCAGGAACAGGAGCAGGCTATATCTCCGTTGGTTAGTGCGCGGCCTTCGGAGCTAGAGGTCCCCAGTTCGATTCCCGGTGACTGCACGTCTGTTTCGACTTTCTTCTGATCAGTGTAGCTGTAGCTTCGAATACCCGTAAAACGGAGCACTGACAGAGGGAGGGGGTAAAGAGCGCACCATCGGCTTCCGTTGATAACAGCCAGAGAGCTGAAGGAACTACCGATGTTAAATAACGGTACCTTTACCTTTACCTTTCTTGAACTAAAGGGAGATTGCAAAGGTTTCTGCTCAGCTGCGCTGAATAGTTGGGAAACATTTCTTTAAACGAGTTTTCTTCGTGATTAGTCCAGAATCATTATTTTGTTTGTTTAGGTCAACGGCTTAATAACCCAGTTTATAGTATCACTTTTAACTCACCGACACTTGAAGCAGTAAACTGCCAGTTTTTCCAAGTGATCATGAACAGGGCAAAAATTGAAAGTTAAGAAAACATTTGTTTTGATATACAAATAAATTTTCCTTGGAATAAACTTAATAAAAAAGACAATTTCCTTCCCATTTTTGAGTGTTTTTAATTGATCGATCTTGTATCGGACTATCAATTGCGTTTTCTCTGCAAAATCAGACATTTCTAAAATCTGTGCGTTCAAGCCTTTAGTAGATTTAATCACTGTATGAAAAGGCCGTTGACGAGGGTCGTTAATTGAAAAAAATTACAAAAAGTCGTAAGTATATGCGTGCATAAGTTCCACGTGCTTAGCCTGTCCGTGGTTAGAAAACAGCCTGCGTTAAGTATAGAACAGTATATTCAAACTTCATTGAAAGCAATTAGTAAAAAACGAATTTTTAGAACTCGTTTGTAAATATTAATAACTATAAAAAGATAAGTTTTGATTTTTTGTTCCTTCTTATTTTTTTAACTCCAGGCCGAGTTATCTGAAAAGTTTGTTCTTAACACAAGTTTTCTTTTAACAAACATAGTGCGCGTGTATGTTTGAATAAGTTTTCCTATAATCATGGTTACTTCATTTTAAAAAGGATATACAAAGAAAATGAAAGCCTGCGTTCTATTTCAGGGTCGATAATTAGTTCTGACTGACTAAATAGTCTGCGGCGCAGGATAAGGATAGACCCAAAAAATTGAAACCATTTTCGTTTTTTCTTTTTTTTTGTTTTACTTAGGATTTAAGGATATAGAGATTTGTGCGCCAACATCAACATATAACTACACTGAAAAGCTCTGATCACCACATTATAAGACTAATTATAGTCTTAGAACACTCTAACTATATATTAGCTCAAGCGTGTTCTACTCGGTACCGTTGTAGCTACTTACAGGCCCTATGCACAATGACGTCAATAGACCATCACTAACCGAACTCTTTTCAGTTTTCTTTTGTTATTTAGATGCCCAAATTGCTCTGAGATTTTTCAAACAAAAGTTTTAATTTCTTGAACTAGAGAGAACTTGCGATGCAAAGGTTTCTGCTAAAGTGCGCTGAAAAGTCGGGAAATTTTCCAGTTTTCTTTGTGCTTAGTCCAGGCTCAATATTTTGTTTGTTTAGGTCAACGGCTTAATGACCCAGTTTGTAGTATCACTTTTAACTCACCGACACTTGAAGCAGTTAACTATACCAGTTTTTCAAGTGAACAGGGCAAAAATTGAAAGTTAAGAAAACGTTCGTTTTGACGTACAAAAGAGCTTACCTTGGAATATAAAGTAAACAAGACAATTTTTCCCCCTTTTGAGTGTTTTTATTTGATCGATCTTATACCAGACTATCAATTGCGTTTTCTCCATAAAATCAGACATTGTTAAAAACTGTGCGTTCAAGCATTTAGTAGATTTAATCATGGTATGAAATGGCCTTTGACGAGGTCGTTAATGGAAAAACATTACAAAAAAAACTTGTAAGTCAGTATATGCATTTAACTTCCGCGTACTCAGCCGCGGCCTGTTCGTGATAAAGAACGAGATATTCATGTCTCACTGAAAATAATTGAGTAAGGATAAATACTGTGTGTTTCAAAGTCGAAAGAAAAAATATTTTCATGCACATGATATCTAAAAACTATGACTGAACAGTTAAATGATGTTAATTTCTGACCAAAGCTGCAATTTTTTAAATTTCTTAGTCGCTCATTTTTCTTCCCTCGATACCATGATAGTTAACGGCTGTCTCTAGTTGGTCTCTGAAGTAGTTTTAAATGTACCAGACTCATTTATTTTACTCAGCCATTAACGATGGGAACATGTAATCTAGGCCTTCATATTTGGCTTCACGATGATCCCGGTGTTGTGGTCTATCTTCTACTAACTACTCTTACTGAACTTTACTGTGAGCCGTATATAGCTGACTATCTAAGACCTTCAATACCAAAGTCATCTGCAATTCATTGTAAAGCGCCTTTGATCATATACATATGGGAAAAGGGGTTTAATAAATGCTAAACATTAATATATAAATGCTAAACTTTATTATCAGATGTTAAATTGTCCGTTACAAACTCCTACTAAAATAAAATCATTGAGCATCCGCGGAAGTCTCTTTGCACTTTTGCTTAGTAATTATTGATCTCACCAATATATCACTATTTTACAAACTTCAGTCCAGAAGAACTTAAGAAGGAATGGAGCAGTCTTATAATATCTCATTTTGAGACTAATTGCGACGTGATATTTTCTCGTTTCATGTGGTAGATGGCTTAGGTAAGTTTGTGATGAAGGTTTTTAATGCGTGGTACGATGCACATTTGGTTGCAAATATCCGAATTATGCCTAATTGAAGTTTTAAAAGACTTGTGGTTAAAGCTATATCGATAACAGCTTTTCGGGGTTTTAGTCTTCTTTTGAACCGGATATTATATGTTGTAAAACTGTATTAAGTTATTTTACGAGTTTTGTTAGCGGTTTGTAGTGATATTAACAAGCAGACAAAACTTGCTGTCCTGTCACGATAGACATTCGCGGTTGTGAAAGGCTAAAGAGAAGGCTGTGCAAAATTCAGACTTCAACGGGATTCGAACCCGTGACAAACTCAGCAAAAAAGCCACATCTGTTGGGAGCAGGTCAATTCTACTGGGTCCATTTATGTCATTTGAAGTTGTACAACCATTATTAGGATTTGTACCGCGGTTGTGTATGCAATGACGTATCTGATTATGTGCAACTTCAAAAGGCATAAATGGACAGTTCGTGCTCTTTCCGCGAAGATATAGCCCGGCACAGGCTAAGAAAAAAAAAATTGAAAAGTTTTCTTTCTTGTTACTTTAATTTATAGGCTTGGGGGAAGGACATTTTTCTCATCATTTCTTACGAACGTACAAAGCGTTTGACGAGGGGAGGGCGTCAAAGGCCTGTTGTACGCCCTCTACCATAGTTAGAGCACCGTAAATCTTTTTAAGCGTTTTGCACTATTGATTTTACTACAGTGACCATAAATCCTTGCAATTATGGTAGAGGGCATAACAACAAACTAAATGCCATTGTGTGTTTTCTCTATCTAATTTCCCGATTTTATGTACGTGTTTTCATAGTTAAAATTAAAAAAGATCTTGTCATGCATATGATAATTATGTTAGTACTATGATAAACAGTTCGCCACGACGGTTTTGTTCAATACGGACCAAGCCTACGATTTTTTTATTTCTTAGAGGCTTAATCACTTACTTTTCCTCCCTCTATGCTTAACAATGTTGAACGGCTAGCTCTAGATGTTCTCTAAATAAGTTTTAAACGGACCAGATTCGTTTATAATTACTAATGAGCCGTTAATGGTGGAAACAAGCAATGTAGACGTCAGATTTAACTTCAAGACGTCAGGACCGACACTTTGCTGGTAAATTGCCCGTAACAAAGCCCTACTTCGCGCAATCCTAACTGATAGTCACTTTAATTATCAAGCTGAGTAATCATGGAGCAGTCACGTGGACGTCTCTTAGTTTCACCACTTCGCAGTATTGCATAGTAATGGTTCCTATCATCAGCTTTAAATCACCTGTTTACAAACTTCAATCCAGAAGAACTTTAATTAAAGAAGTGGTAGAAGAGCCACCTTTTGGTCTCATATTGAGGTGAGTCATTGCGTTGTGTTACTTTGCTGGTTTCATATGGTAGATGGCTAAAGAAACATAAGGAGTTTGTGGTGAGTGTTTTGACTGGTGCGATGCACATTTGGTCAGTACGGTCCAATATCCCTTACTGAAGTTAAAGACTTGTGGTTAAAGCTATATCGAAAATAGCTTTGTTTTACTCTTCTTCACTCTTGGTTGGCTGGTGTGTAACGGCCTTAAGCTAGTATTGTCCATTAAATCCAAGAAAATTAAGTTTCGAGTACGTATGTCAAGAAGGTTCGTGAAATTGATAGCGAGAAATGTAAGAAGAGGGGTTCGCGTTAAAGGTGGATTACAGTCAAAAGCCTCTTTCTGGAAACTTTTAATGTTTTTGCTGATATCGCCGTCCATAGTTTAAAATTTTAAAAATTCGATCTTTACGATCGCAGACTGAATGAAAAGGAACAGTTTTGAATATTTTCAGACGGGTTTTGAGGGAAACAATTGATTGGGCGATTGGTAGTTTTATGAGAGAAACTTGAGTTTTGGGGATTCAAAGAGAAGCTGAAGACTTAAATTTGAAGCTGATATATATTTGAAAGAAAAAACGTTAAAACGTTCCCAAACCAAAACTGCCGACTTGCGCATGGTCAGAGAGGCAGTTCGGTGTCTTTCTTGAAAAAATTTCCCTCTTCAAACCCCCCTCTCAACCCCTAGATCTAAAAGTAATCCCTCCCCTCCCCCCTTAAGAGTTTGTTTTGTATTGATCTGTCTGTAGTTATTTTTTGTTCTTCTGTCCGTTGTTATTGAGAAGATGAGCACAAAAACGTTGCGCAATAGTTTAAAAGTAAACCAAGCGGTATGTTTGTAGTTTTGTTTGCCGTGTTTCTGGTTGTTTGAGCTTCTCAGAATTATGGCGAGGCAGAAACAGAAGTTTACGGTAAAAGAGCTTAACTAAGATTTATAAGACTAATTACAGTCTTAGAACGCTCTAACTATATATTAGCTCAAGCGTGTTCGATTCGGTACCGTTGTAGCTGTTACTAACAGGCCCTATGCACAATGACGTCAACACACCTCAACTAACCGAACTCTTTTCAGTTTTCTTTTGTTATCAAAATGCCAAAATTCCTCTGAGATTTTTCAAACAAAGTTTTTAATTTCTTGAACTACAGAGAAGATGCGATGCAAAGGTTTCTGCTAACAAGGTGCGCTGAATAGCTGAGAAACATTTCTTTAAGCAAGATTTTTTCGTGATTAGTCCAGGCTCAATATTTTGTTTGTTTAGTTCAACGGCTTGATGACCCAGTTTATAGTTCAATTTTAACCGACCGACACTTGAAGCAGTTAGCTACTAGTTTTTCTCAGTGAACAGGGCAAAAACTGAAAGTTAAGAAAACGTTTGTTTTGATATACAAAAGTCAGTGTACCTTGGAATATAAAGGAAACAAGACAATTTCCTTCCCTTTTTGAGTGTTTTTAATTGATCGATCTTGTACCAGACTATCAATTGCGTTTTCACCGTAAAATCAGACATTGCTAAAATCTGTGCGTTCAAGCATTTAGTAGAGTTTATCACTGTATGAAATGGCCTTTGACGAGGGTCATTAATTGAAAAACATTACAAAAAAAACTTGTAAGTCCGTATATGCATTTAACTTCCGCGTACTCAGGTGATTAGAAAAAAGCCCGTGTGAGATACAGAACGAGATATTCATGTCTCACTGAAAGTAATTGAGTAAGGATAAATATCATGTGTTTCAAAGTCGAAAGAAAAAACCTTGTCATGCACATGGTATTTAAAAACTATGACTGAACAGTTAAACGATGTTGATTTCTGACCAAAGCTGCAATTTTTTTCACTTCTTAATCGCTCATTTTTCCTCCCTCGATACCACGATAGTTAACGGCTGTCTCTAGTTGGTCTCTGAAATAGTTTTAAACGTACCAGACTCATTTATAATTGGCAATGAGCCGTTAACGATGGGAGCATGTAATCAAGGCCTTCAGATTTAGCTTCAAAATGATTCCGGTGTCGTGGTCTTTCTTCTACTAACTGAGGGCTGCTCTTACTGAACGCGAACATTATTGTGATTCGTATACGGCAGCGGACTATCTAAGACCGATCGTGTTACTTTGCTGGTTTCATATGGTAGGTGGCTAAAGAAGGATGGGGAGTTTGTGGTGTGTGTTTTGACTGGTGCGATTCGATTTGGTCGGTACGGTCCGATACGCCTAACTGAAGTTAAAGACTTGTGGTTAAAGCTATATCGATAACAATCTTTATTTTACTCTTAATCTGGACTGGATATTTTGCGTTGTAAAACTGTCATAAGTTATTTTAAGAGTGTTGTTAGCAATCTTGTAGGGATTACAAACACACAGGTAAACCTTGGTGCGACGGACGATACCATACGTTCGCGGTTGTGCACGCAATTGAAGTATTTTGAAAAAGGAAGCTTGAAAACAAATTCAGGCTTCAACGAGATTCTAACCCGTGACCTCTGCGACACTAGTGCAATGTTCCAACAAACTGAGCTATGAAGCCGGTTTGGAGCTGGTCGATTCTAGTTAGTTCATTTATGCCATTTTCTTGCAATTTTAATTTCTACAATAATAATTATATGGTTTGTACCGTGTTTATATCAAACGTTTTGTACATCTTCTTGATCAAACGGCATAAATAGGCTCGCTACAATACAAATAATGTTGCTTCTTAGCTCAATTCGTTATAGCAATGCAGAGATGACATGGGTTCCAATTAATCCCGTTGAGGGCTTTTTTTTCAGGCTTCTCTCTTGCACTCGCTTCAATTGCTTATACAACTGCGAAGGTCATATTTGGCCCGCGGTACAAATCATAGTAACTAAAACATGGTTTGGTGGTCGTTTTGTTTAACAGTGTTTATGTATTTCTCCCCAGTTCCTCGAACACAGAGCCTGTTCACAGGCTAATGTGAATAGTGTCGGTTGTTACGAGTCTTTCTCTAATAACTATGTCTTTGAGTTCTTGTTTATTCAATTATAGGGCAGCCTTCGCCATCTATACTGCGGATGAAAGAGCTTGGTTGGCTGCACCGCCGGCTACTGTAGGGTTATATATTTGTTTCTAAGACCTGTTTTAAACGTTGAATTTCACATGTGCCACGAATCTAATGCTAATGAGAAAATTCTATTGTTCGAGCTCATTTACATTACATTCGGTACATGTATAAAAGTTCGATGTTTAACACACAGGCCTTATAAGTATTCTCAGTTTTGGACATTTTTAGCATTACCCCGGTCGCGGTTTTTTAGTCTGCTTGACACTTAAGGGAGGTTACGGTAAAAAGGAAAAATAACGGATAAGCATTGTCGTTGCTTGCGAAATACGTTGTATATATTTCTTAAGGGTTTCTATTTGGGTGAACGGTGTGCCCTTTTTTCCTTTCTCCGTAAATGGTTAACTCGCTGCTGCTCACTTATTTGAAAGTACGCTTGTGTAAAAGCTGGGCTCATAATGGATGTTTTCTTATCCGTTTTCGTGAATTTTTCCGTGAACATCGATTTTACCCAACATGTTTCGAAAATGGAACTGAACGTGTTGAAGATGAATCCCACCTAATATGTGATTGCCTTGCCTACAACGATCAACGAGAAAGACTATATGAAACATTAAATCACAAAATACAAATTAATCTGTCATCCTTTTCTAAAAAAATTAAAACTTTCGCTATATTTTAAATACAGATTCAACAGAATGCTACCAAGACGTTGTTTTGTTTATGTATTCTTGCATCAGAGAAAGATCAAAATATATCTTTTTTTTTGTAACTTTAGATAGAATTGTTTTGACAATACTGAAAAGTCCACGTGCCAATAAAGCTTATATTGTTGTTGGTCTAAAGTGGACGCAAGTCGTTTTATACGTTTTCGTTGAGATGTAAACGGAGGTTAACATTTTCGAAAAGATATTAGTGTAATGATAGTCCTGACTCTTCATATTTGTTTCAGCGTGTCTGAGTTTTCATAGCCCCTTTTAAGAACGGAATACTCTCTGCATGTCAGTCCAGATAAGGAAAATTTCGTCAATTGAACGTTTCTGTTAAGGCTGCTACACACGAGCCGCGGATTCAAGTTTTTGTCGCGAAGTTCACAATTTTTTGTCGCCGACACTTTGTCTTGAAATAAAAGCTACCACACGTAGCGATTATTTGTCGTGGATTTCGTACCCACACTACTCTCATTGTCGCTCTGCCTTTGTTTTCTTGTTTCCATTGCTGCAGTCGTTTTGAGGCGATATTGTAGAGACATGGCCTCGCTTGTCACACTTCGACATGAACATCTTTTTTCCTCAAGTCCATGTAGCAGCATTACAATTTAAAATATCTTCTGAAACTGCAATTTCTTCACCTGCGACAGTGGTCGCCATCTTTGAATCTTCCCACGTGATGTATTCAGCCACGTGATTGGTCGAACCAAACTCTGTTCCCGAGAATTAGTCTGTATCCGCCACAGGCGGACCGATTCGGCTTAATGGATCAAACGTGCACAATCTCTGTTCCCGACAAAAATTCTTGTCTAAAACTTGTCGGGAACTACCACACCCGGCGTGCTTCGCGACAAAAGATCGGTTGGTGTGTAGCGAACTTAAGCTAGTGTTGTCCACTAAATCCAAGAAAATTATGTTTCGAGTACGGATGTCAAGAAGGTTTGTGAACTTGATAGCGAGAAATGTAAGAAGTCAAGGGGTTTACGTTAAAGGTGGACTAAGGCAAAAGCCACTTTCTGGAAACTTTTAAGGGTGTTTTTTGATATAAAATTTCAAGAATCCGACTGCAGATTGAATGAAAAGGAACAAACTTGAGGGAAATGGTAGATTGGGCAAATGGTAGTTTTTAAGAGAAGCTTGAGTTTGGGGAATTATAGGGAAGCTAAAGAATTTCAATTTTAATTTAAAGGATTCGCATTAAAGGTGGATTACAGTCAAAAGCCTCTTTCTGGAGACCTTTAAGGATTTTTTTGCTGATATCGCCGTCCATAGTTTAAAATCTTAAAAATCCGATCATTACGATTGCAGACTGAGGAATGAAAAGGAACAAATTTGAATATTTTCAAAATTTTTTGAACGGGTTTTGAGGGAAACGATTGATTGGGCAAATGGTAGTTTTATGAGAGAAACTTGAGTTTTGGGGACTCAAAGAGAAGCTGAAGAATTAATTCTGAAGTTAGAATATTTGGTAGAAAAACGTTAAAACCTCTCCAAACCAAAGCCGTACTTGCACAAGGTCAGAGAGACAGTTCGGTTTTTTTTCTTCAAAAATTTCCCTCTTCAGACCCCCCTCTCAACCCCTAGATCTAAAGATAATCCCTCCCCTCCCCCCTTAAGAGTGTGTTTTGTATTGATCTGTCTGCTTTGTAGCTTTTTATTTTTCTTCTTCTGTCCTTTGTTATTGAGAAGATGAGCACAAAAACGTGCGATAGTCAAAAAAGTAAACCCGGCGGTATGTTCGTAGTTTTGTTTGCCGTGTTGCTGGTTGTTTGTGTTACTCAGAATTATGGCGAAGCAGAAATAGATGTTGACGGTACAAAGAGCTTAACTAAGATTTACTGATGTCTCTTTGCTTCGCCTTTCCATGCGTATTATGATAATTTATGGTAAGGAGAAAAGGATCATTACAATACCCTAAACAATGAAAGCACTTCTGCATTGTTTTTCGTGAAAGTAATCAGCACTGGTGTCGGTAGCCATCACTCACGAAAGATCTTAAAGTTCGTCATTAAAGTTTCTTAGTCAGTTGATTACAAAGATAAACATTAGGTTTGACAAACAATCGGCTGTTGAAAAAAAAGCATTGGAGTCGAGATGGATCTTACCATTGGGAGCGTGGTAGCGGTTTCGACATTTCTGTCCCTTTTGTGGAAGGTGTGAAGGTAAGTGTGACTGCTTTGTTTAGCACTGCCTGTTTTATATATTTTTCTTTAAGCTTTGGGGCCGTGAATTGGTACACCACCAAACCCGGTTCTCAAGTTTTCAGTCTAACCAAAGATTCAAATCCGCCGAAAATGCACTTACTTTATGCAGTTGAAGAGTTTCTAACGCCTTGTTGTTTTGTCATCGTTGTTGTTATGGTATTATGCAAGCCAAAATATATAATTCAGCTTTTACGCGAACACTCAGAACTTTTTTCATTGACAGCTCAATGTTTGGCTTGGTTATTTAGACTAGGATTTACACGTATGATTTTATTCTTAGCGCAAATTCCGTTGCGGCAGAATCCAAACTCAATGAGTAATAATTCCCAGAGTTCTTTGATACGTAACTAGCTGTCGGCAAAAAAACATGGCTGCCTTAGTCAAGAACGATTCCCAACCCCAGCAAATCAGTCTAGCTGAGTCGGACTGTGAAAACTAAATGCACTGCCGCTGCCAGTAAGGGTAAAAACGTGTCTCTGCAAAACAACGAATTGAAGAGTTCAAAAACGAATCCCTGGTGGTAATCTGAGGGAATAAAATACTTCGAAAAGCCTGTAAAGAGGAATTCGAAGTGGCTATAAAATGTTGTCGGATTTGATTAAATAGTACCTTCTAAAGCCTAAAAACGTGTTGATCGTTAGATATTCGTCAATTATAACTTAAGATATTTTGAGATTTTAAGAGGGATTTTTAAGATTTTTAGGGTAAAAAAGAGATTTATAGAAACTTTGGCAGGGTTATCCGGGTAGATTTTTCGGCGATCCTTCGAGATATTTTAAATCTAGGCCTAGTTTGAACTAAGCGAGTTTGTTTTATCAAAACCCGAGTATGAGTTCAGTCGGGGGAATTATTTGTCCGAGGTGTTTCGCTGTACAGACCAAGCGGAGCGTGGTCTATGCGAAAATCGGAATCGTTTTCTAGATTTCTTTTTTTTTTCTTTCTTTCAAATTTCTTTCTTGTTTCTAAATATCTTTCTCTATCATTCTGAGTTTCTTTCTTTACTTTCTTAATTTCTGTTTCCTGAGTTACATTTAACTAAGTGAGTTTGTTTTATCAAAACCCACAGCATACATAGTTGACAAGGAGACCGATGGTAAGTTGACATCACTTATTATTAGAACTTAATATTAGTCATTACTTATTTTTCATAACTTTATCAAACTTGTTTCATTACGGCCGTTTTACCAGAGCGTCCTGTTTTGCTCCCATCTTAAGACTAAACTTTGAGTATGAACAGGAAGAAACGTATTAAAATATCTTACAACACATATGAACTGACTAATTAAAATTCGTTTCTAAACCTGTAATGAGTTCGAATTCGCAGTTTTGTCAACTGAAATATATTTCAGAGTTTCCTCAAAGTCTAGCTGTAGTTTGTATAGCTTCTTAATACAAGGTGACTTCGTGTTGTCTGTTTTTATTGATTCTGACTGAGATAGAAACAATTGATCTACCGGTTTGTATCATTAAAAAAAGATATCTAGCCCTGGAATGAAGTGCTTCGTCAAAACACAAAAATAAAATGCTTATTTGGAAATTCGTAGTGGTGATGTGAATGAAAACTTTCCTGGTCTTAATTTCAGAAACTCTTCTTTACCTGGCAATTGCTTTCCTGGTAATTCTGGTTTTGCTGATAAATGTCACAATCGCCGTGCTTTGCTGCTTAAAGAAAAACAAAATCGAAAGGTAGGGCAAAATCAACATAAGTAATATGTTTAGAAAATGTGTGTATACAAATTTTTTGCGCATTTTTTATGACACGAAAGGGGTGTCAACAGACTGATTGTGGGACGCACGGCCAGCCACCTCCGTGCACCTAGCTGGAGAATCGTTTGCTTTCTAGCACACACACGTTTTGAAAAAATATTTCATGATGGGGGAGGGTTGTGAGAACAGACACCATTCATGCATTAAGAGATGCGTTCAACATGCGGTCATAATTTGCTCACTGTGAACCACTGCTAGCAACCTTTCAGGGAGTTTAAGGATAAATCGAATCAGTTCCCTCCTCCCTACAAAAAGACGACCGCCACCCTACCATCTTAGTTCCAGCGTAAGCTTAACATTGGTTTTTTTTTTCATCTCTTTACACATGGGCGGCGGAACCGGAGGCGGGGGGCACTGGTCCCCCCAATAATTTGGTTTGAGGGCCAGCCTTCCCCCCAAATTATTTCAGCCAAACAACAGAAATTTTTGAATAGAATACAAAATCTCCGATCTTATAACGAACAGTTACAATTTCTGCACTGTGTCCCCGCCCCCATATTTTTTTGCTTCTGCCACGCATGTTAAGGGCTTGACGATGTGTAAAATGGACACAAGATAAGAGACTAAGTTGTTCTATAAGAACAAGTTTATATAAAACAACGAGGCTCAGCAAAACTAGAAATGCTTGGAAGTTGGATGAAATAAACATCTACAAATTTCCCTTTGTAGCTGGGAGAAACCTAACGAAACAGAATACAAAAGAAATTCCAGTGACGAAGGGTTGGAAGACAGCTCGTCCTACACTTCCTATGAATCTAAGGTGTCAGAGAAGAAGAGCATGTATCCACGAGATAACGAGGAAGCAGGAAAGGGCAGGTTTTATTTGCACGAGAAATCTGGAGTAAATGGAAGGGCGTCTCGCATTGAAACAACAGTAAGTACGTTGTAGTCTTACCAGTTAGTGGCGACTGTTAGGAGTTTTGACAAACGTTCATTGTGGGGAGATATTTTCTCTGAACAACCTTTTATCGCCTCGCTGATGCACATTTTCGTATTTTCTGGGATTCGATTGGCTCAGACGAAAACTGTCCTACTCTAAAATTTAGCCTATTCATGAAGAAAACTCCAGTCTTAAACAACCGAAACTAAACCTTAATTGGACAGTTTTGAAACATTGTTTAAAGTATAGAGACACTCAGAGTACGGGTGCAAGATTTTTCCCATTCGTCATGCTGTGCATACTAGAATTGCAAAGAAACTAAACCCTCTCGTTAAGTTGCCAAAATTCGTAACGGATGGCCACAAGATGCAACATTGCATGCAACGTTGCGCATAACTGAGCCCTTTTTATGTAGCCTCTCTGAAGTTGTTGCTTGCAATGTTGCAAGGGTAGGATCGACTTCTACTTCAAGCAACGTTGCGTATAACTGCTGCGTCGTGTAGCCATGTAAAATGTAGTCCACGCGCCGAATTTTTTGTTTTGTTTTTGCAATTCTCGTTGTAAACAAGACGACGACGAAGTGTTGACAACATAACGTGCGGTTTGTTTGCAACTTTTTGCACGCAAAGTATGACAAACGACAAAGGCATACATTGGCTTAGTACGACCCTTATTAGAGTACGCGAGTGATGTCTGGGACCCACACACCGGAAACCTCCAGCGCGAATTTGAGAAAGTACAGCGAAGGGCGGTACGATTTGTGAAATCTGACTACTTCAACTTTAAGCCTGGAACAATCACAAACTACCTAGATGAACTCAAATGGCAAGCCCTCAAATGTCAGTACTATTACTCTATTTAATCAATCGCTTAACTCAGTTTCGAATTTGCCTCTTGACAGTGTAAACTCTCCTCTCTGACCTACCCGCCATATGCACACAAAACATTTTATCCCTCTCTATGCCCGTACTGATGTCTATAAATACAGTCTGATTCCGAGAGCTGTAAGACTTTGGAACAACATCCCACAGGAAATCATTGATCTTAGCACAAACCTGTGCAGCTTTGAAAAAGCTGTACGAGAGATGTAATTTATTCTTCCTTTTCCAACAAGGCGTTCATGCGCTGTGTATACTACATTAGCAATGCTAAGGTTACACCTGTAAAATAAAGTGAAGTGAAGTGAACGGGAAAAAACTTATACTCCTACTCGTCTAATAATAGCTATACTGACAAGTATATAGTTGTATTAATACCAATGTTAAATGAAAAGGGTTGAATGCGCCCCAAAGTCCGGTTTTGTTAAATGAAACATCTTGAAGGGCTATCTAAGCCCCAACAGAGACTTAGCCAACTTGCAGCCCAACTAATATTAGTACAACAGAAAGACTAAGAAACGGACAATGACCAATTTCTTTAATATTTTCTATCGCATTCCAGGAAGAAGCTCGTGACTATGAGCTTGTTGTTATGGGGAAAAAACAGGCTGCTTCTTTCTTCAACCAAGGTTACGAACCTTCTTCTACATCGATGACAACATTTCGAGCTCCATCAACTGACGAGGCAACGGGCGAACAGGACGGGATGAAGAAAGAAAATTAATCGTCCACAGTTCAAGTTTAAACCAAAACAGGGCTCTGAAGAAAAAATCCAAAGTAATAACAATGAGTTGAACAAAAATGTTTCGAAAATTTATGAGTCTTTAGATCTTGGCGATGATCCGGCATTCTAGTGAGGACAGCAACTTTATTTTTATCTTTGATCTACAAGCGTATTCTAGTAATTCGTTTCCTCTTGGAATGTATACAAATTCCAACTTTCTACACAACAAACCTAATGCGCATTGAAAGTGTCGAAAGTACTTCATAGTAAGGTAACTAGGTCTAACGAGAGGGGAGAATTTCTAGTATGAATGAAGCCATTATTTCTGTTAGAAAAATTAAATTTGCTGTACCGGGTCTCTGAAGATTGTCAAGTACGGAACTAATGCTTTTTGCATGCGTGCTTAATAAGTATTTGTAATGTGGTGAGTTGTGTCTCAGTCATATCAGAATGTGTGTTTTCTGTCTCGATACTGGGGCGGGATGGGGCGTGATGGATGACGCGAGTACGGAGTGAAGAAAGGGTCATCCACAGTTCAACGTTGTTCTCCATAGCCAGCGGTTATTTTAGTCGTTCCACAACTTTGATTACCTCATACCAGCCTGTGTTTACATCATATGACGCATGTGCAACTCTCCTTTTAGCTTCATCTTAGAATAGCCTAGGTATTAGTTTAACTAAGGCGATAGGCATCCGTTAATGCATGTACACAATGAACGCAACGAAAAAATAAACATTACAAAAGGAAATCAAGCTGTATATTAAAGTTGCTACTTGTATGAGACTGTACGCGTTTATTACTATTGTTGTAGTCCTTATCTGGGCTAGCCCCAGTCCCTTAAGACCTAATGTCCAGTCCCCCAAGAGCCGCTAAGCGGAATAATTTGTTACTTACCCGACAACTTCCGCTGTTAGCTGTCACCCGACTCGACCGCCCATGGCCATTTCCTTGAATGTGTATGGATTAAGGGGAACGGGTAGATTCTATCAGTAAAAACAAAAGCAACTTTTGAATCTAAAAAATCCAATAAAAGGCTCGAAGGAAGCCAAATTTCAGTAAAACATTTTTCCATAAAAAGCCATCCTCTAGTTACCTTAATTTCTTACTCAAATTAACTTCACGTGATTTAAAAAACAGAATCAACAATTTATCAGCAACTTTCCGCCAAAGCCCGTGAAACCAATGTAACTTAATTGTTTTCCATAAATATTCATACTACTCGAAATCTCTTCATCTTTCTCATTCATGTCTCGAGGTCTCGTATTTTTTTCTCCGTCTCGCCTTCTCGGCTTTTTGGAGCTCGAAATCTCTATTTTTACTTGAACTTTGTATTTTAAGTCTCGATCAGTTCCAAATTTTTCGTAAGCTCTCAGTCTCAGATTATTCATTGCTTTCCAAAGTCTCCGGCTCGGATTCTTAAATTTACTTTATAGGTTTAACATAGGAAACCACGTTTTGTTTACTATGTTAATGGCAAAATCTCCGACGTTTTTTTGAGGATGTTAAGAAACTCGCTCTGAAAAGAAAGCCTTTTTTCGCGATTGGCCTTTGGAACACTCGAAATTTCTGTAAACTAACTTACAGATCGTTCTTCGCCATTCGTAAGTGAGAAAACTGGTTAGAGTACAGAATAAAAGTTGACACAACAAAAGATTTTTGAAACTTTCGGCTAGGATCTTAAATAGATTACACGAAAACCATTTAACTTCCATTGTATTTTTCTTACTAAAACAAAAAAATTGTTTAGGGATTGAAATAAACAGGTTTTATCTAAAGGGTTTAAACCGTGATTAACTTCAAAGGATATGCATAGGGAAAAGTGTGCATGCGACTGGCCTCACCTCACAAATAATTCAGTCTGGTTGTGGTAAATAAATCGGGTACAAAGAATAACAGACTTGACTCTGCAACGAAAGAAGATATTTAACAAAAAAGAAAGATGGAAAAAACCGGCCGAACTAATCGCCAAATAAATGCGATTAAAACAAGTGTTAAAGATAAGGAAATTGCGAGTGCATCGTCAGTAAGTGGTGTGAAGATGACCAGCGCTAGCACAGATACTTCTTTGGTCAACTATCAAGACACTTGCAGCAGCTTGAACAGCAGATTTAGGCGTAAAAGAAGAGCCGTTCTGACGTTTTTAAAAGAGCCAGTGCAGTTAAAATGTCCATACTGTCACGTCCCAATCGAAACAACCACAAACTATTCAATCGGAAGGCGGTCCTTTGCGGTTTCCTTTCTTGTTTGTGCATTCGGGGGTTGGTTTTTTTGCTGTTTGATTCCTCTGTGTTTAAACAGCTACAAAGATGTCAAACACGCTTGTCCAAACTGTAAAAGACAGCTCGGAGTCTACAAGAGGGGTGGTTCCTGAAATACAATGCACTGGGAACAATTTATTCTCTATTTCATTGAGGATAGTAGCATGAAATAAGTTGAACAAAAGACGACACTATTTTCATTTCTTGTTCCTCTCCCTATATATTATAATCAGAGCATTGATATATTTGAAGGAGATCAGACTCGGAACTGTACGTAGTCTAAACTCAGTACAATGAAACACTTTGTAAGAAGGCCATTTTGATTGTTTTTTTTATATCTATCACTCTTGCAAAACAGTGGCTTTATGTAAAGACACAAAAGTTTTTGTCATTAGAATCAATTTCGTGAAGGAAAAACGGGAAATAAGCGGCCTCAGCTGAACATCCATTTTGAGAACTCTGAAGAATTTTGATTCCATGCAGCATATCTTTAGTTAATAGAAATAAATCCCCAACTAGTTAACTATAGTTAACTTCAGTTGAGCCCACAGAGCTTCCCGTTAAAGAAGACACTACAAGATAAAAAAGCTGTCAATGATCAATGCCAAACAAAAAAAATTCTACTAATGATTAAAAATTAAAGTGCGACCAAGAGGCAAATCTAGAACTATTTTTCCCCGATGAGTGTTTCTACAAAATGCCATGAGCTCTGAAAAAACATTAAGATAACTCAGACTATTCAAGATTCAAATCATTTGTTATTTGGGAATGTCCAGCTGCAGAATCTTATCAAAGGGATTTACATAACACATACAGTAATTGAATCGACCATGGCAAAAAACCAAGCGTTATTTTGTAAAAGATATACAAATTGTAAAAGATATTCAACTTAACCTTAATTACATGCACCGTAAGTGTGGAAGTAACAGAAACGTGTCACACTGTCCCCTGACTGCGAGCAGTAGTCTTTTTGTTTTACTCAGCATCACACGAATACTAGAATACTCTTTTTTTAATTTTGGGGATTTTAGCCATGAAAATTCTTAGAACGATCATTCGTATTTTTGATACACGCTTTTTCTTGTAAGAACACTACAAAACGAGGCTTAATGACTCCAGCACAAAACTGCATAACTTTAGTTCGATTTTTTCGCAAGCGCAAGCTTACAAAAAGTGTTAAGCTATAATTCATCATAGAAATCTAGTAGACGAATCGGTGACTTTGTTCCGTAGTGTAACAAGATAAATCTCTCGGCCATTCCTCAGCCTCGAGTGCTCTTAAATTTTGGTTGGTTTCTTAGTTGGATTGTTCTTATAAAAGAAAAGAATGTAAAAACGAGGGCAGCTCGAGCAAAATAGCTGACTGCTGGCCAACTGGATTGTGGGCGGGGAGACTGAAAAAGCTGGTGAATAGGCAAAGCTGTAAGTGATGAATTCAGTGACAAGAAGCCAACAACACATCACTCAAATACCATTCTAACTTTTCGTGCTATTGGTCTGATTCTGTGGGAAAGAAATAAATAAAACTGCTAATAGTCAAACCATTCAAAGACAACAAGACAATTCTATAATCAGCTCCCAATGCTAAAGAATAAAGTCTACCACGGATAAATAGTCCAAGGATATAAAAACACCTCAAACTTTATTTAGACTCAAACTTACAAGTTATTGTTATTGAGAATTTAGAAAGCAAAATCATACCAAAACGAATGAATAAAGAAACACAGGAAAATGTATTTGCAAATTACGTGATATGTAGCATAATTTGAGTTTTCTGTAATACTTTTAAAAAGAAAGAAATGTAAGAAAGAGGGTGCGTTTAACAGCCCCACATAAGTGTATCGGCAAAGGATAAAATCACTCAAAGATAACTCAGCGTCAAAAAAGCTTCAAGCTCATTTAAATGCGTTAGATATTGAGCGCGACACTCAAACGTGTGCCGCCGTAAACGTTTAAAATTGTAATTTCCTACAAGGCTTGCATCTACAGCCTGCTTTACACTAAAAAAAGTAAAATGACTTTGAAAAGAAAACTTAACAAAACCTTAGGTATAGTTAGATTGACCACCATTGGTGTGACTTCATGACAATACAAAGTTACAGAAACTTATAATTGAACCTTTAAGCTCAATACCTGTATCTCTTTTTCAAAAAAATTAACCCAAAGCCTTTGTTTAGAACTTAAATACCATTCTTTATAATATCCTGTTACGAATCATTTGCAAACTACATAAAAAAATTTAATTTGACGAAATGGGATAAATTGAAGATTCATTGTAAAAAACAAAAGATTTTTACGAACATGCTATATTATATCTATGATATTGTTTTAACAATCATGTTTAAAAACAACAACATCAAATTTTCATCATTTTAACTTTAAGTTATTAGTTGAGCATGTAGCTAAACTTGCTTAAGATGAATTTTGTCAAAAAATGTTTTAAATTCTACAAATCTTATCAAATACTAAAATTTATTCTTGTATTTACATTATTTTTAAAAAAGATAAAAAATGCAAAATCGTGTCAGTTTTATTATCCATATCCTGTTACGAGTCATTTGCAAACAACGTTTGTAGAAAAACAATTTGTTTTTGACGAACATACTGATTGTATTGTATTATGTTTAACATATTTTGTAAAAATAGGATTTTAACATTTTAACTTTAAGTGTTTTCTAACATATTAATTTCTGTCTCTACAGAGAGATTTAGTTTTGTTGACCCTGTGACGTCACTTCTCACGTGGTTCAACCTCAGTCCAAGTTGACATACAACTTGTTGTCGTATTCTTCCAAATTGATGTAAATCTGCAGTTAAAAGAACAACAATTATAAAAACCCGAGTGCAAACTATTTAGCTCTGGTTAGTTTTTTAAAAGTGGTGGGGTGTGTGTGTGCGATCTTGGCTCATTACTAGTCGGTAAGTGACTGACTGCCAAGCGTGGTTCGACCCCCGTCCTTGTTGAGGGTTGACGATGTGTGCGGCCTTTTTTCACCAAACCGTCGGGGATGGAGACACTAAACCGTTGGTCTATTCTCCTGAAAACTATCCAGTGGACATAAAAGAACTCAAACATTTGTCGAAAAGAGCAACATTGTGAACCGGTGTTTGTGTGTTTGTGTCCGTGTATGCTTTAGTTTATGAAATGTTACATATATTTCGCAATACCGAACACCTCATTCTATTTTTTATTCTACTTATTGCCTTGGTTCTAGGCAGCGCGCGTGGCCGTGTTCCACCCGAAATACTAGGGTCGTGAGTTCGAGCCCCGGTCAGACCACTGTGTTGTGTCCCTGAGCAAGACGCCTTACCCGACTTGTTCCAGTCGACTCAGCCGTTTAAATGACCAGTAAGTCTGCTGGGGTTAACCTGTTATAGATTAGTGTTCTGTGCAGGGGGAGTCAAAGACTCTCATCCGCTTAATACTACAGAAACTGGAGATAGGAGCCAGATCAATGGGTCATTTATGGCTCGAGAATTAAAAGAATTTGCCTGGCTTCTAGGTACTTTTTGATAAACTCTTATGATCATTGTAGAAAGGCAGTACCCTGTTTTGTATATCTGGCTGTGCATTTTCTATGTGTCTAAACTAGGAGTAAACATTAACAATTCTACCTTGTTATTTTTCTCCAGCCCCTTAATTTTCCAGCAAACTTGTTCAAAGGTGGGTCTTTCTTTCGGATTTTCTCTCCAGCATTCAGACATCAGAGAATAACTAAAATATAGAAAAATAAATCCTTTGCTACAACAAGCATTAATAGAACAGACATAGCAATCAATCTTCATCTGAGTCCACATCCCGAAGGGCAATTTTAAAAGCATTGTTTGAAATTAGGTCTGTACACTGAGGTTACAAAATTCATTCATGGCCGCAATGTGGGTGTCCTTGAGCAAGAGATATTTTTTTCTTTTCTGTAGGTCACTAGCCTGCTTGCAGGCAGTTAGTGTGTTTTTGGGCGGAAAACTCACCGGACATGTCCTTGCGGCGCCATCTTGGATTTCGTGGTCGAGCGGAATTGGGGCCGAGCGAAAAACCGAAAGGGGGAGGGGGTTACTC
>JAOBAT010060285.1:0-25702 GCA_026413305.1 Hydrozoanthus tunicans | reverse complement strand
CTTTATAATGTCTAATGCTTCTAACCAACACAGAAAAACGTTTCGCTTTACAGTTGATAAATCTCTACGAAGATGCATGTAATACTTAGCACACCCAAAATCAAACACTGTTTTTTTTACTATACTGGGCAAAGCCAATATTTGAGGTCTCCAAAATGGAGTGTGTGACTCAGTTTGTTGGAAATGTGACTGCCAAGCAAGAAGCCCCAGCTTCGATCCCTAGGCTTGCAGAGGACTGAATATTTAAATGGCCTTCTCTTGCCACACCGTCCAGTATTGTTCCTAACCATGAATCTTCATTCAAGAAGGGTATACTACCCTTAGTCTAGTTATTCACTTTTAAGCCGCACCACTTTTTGACATAATTTCTAAATCTTGAATGCAAAGCCAGGTTGAGTTGGAGATTGCTGCTTAAAACCAAAGTTTTTGAAAAAAAAAAACTGTCAGAGCATTTTCCAAAAACAAAATTGACAAAAGTGTGTTCAATGGAAATTCTCTCTAAAATGGGGGTTGCGGTTTAATACTGAGTGCTGCTTAAATGTGAATAACTATATATGGTATATTTGGTAAACAATAACACTGCCAAAGGTGTTAGTTTTTCAGAGGCCTGGGCCCCAGAAAAATATGAAGTTGTTTTAAATACTATTCCATTCCTGTTACATTTTCAAAGGCCCTTAGCATAGGTTGCTCATTGGTTATTAATGTCTTAACTAAAATACTTTTTGAAAATCAGGGCTCCTCTAGTTAAAATAAAACATTTTCTTCCACCTCAAGTTTTATGGCCATACTACATAAACCTTTTGATTTTAAGCTCTGTTGTAAACATTTTTCAAAAACATGTTTGCAAATTTTTCTACCTTTTTGCCTTTGTCCATGTCTGCAATCTTTTTAAGAGTGTCTACAACACCCTGAAGTTCTTTCTTTGCAGCAGGAAGGTCAATGGAGTCAAGTGGATGGTCTTGTAAGTATGTCTCTAGTTGGGCTTCTCCATTTAGAAAATCTTTTAATACACCTAAAATATTTTAAGTAATACATATATAACTGTCACTGAATTAAGTCGAGTTCTACTATTAAGCTTGCAGTATGCTATTGACCTGCATTAATATGTTGCAAATTAACTTATATCAATTATTCAAGTGTACATGTATAATTTGGTTCTTATGAAAAGCAGGTGTTTTATGTTTCCTTCTCTTAAATTAGTAAATCATTGTCTGAGTTCATTGTAAATCCTGATGAGAAAACCAAGTATAAATAAAGGTTATATGTGTATGTACAGATGTGTTTGGAAGACACTAAAACTGATAAAGAGAATCTTAAAAGCTAGATAGTTGTGCCTGAACTCAAATTTAGCAGGGATAAACATAATATAAAAGTAAAAATTAAAACATTCAGCAATAGTATTAAACTACCTTGTATTAGCACACACTTAAATGTTTTATATGGTATTAGGCCACTTAAAACAATATCCCAGTTTATCATCAGTGTGCACCATGATTTTGCTAGCGCATTTTCATTTTTATTATTTTTTTAAACAATAGAAATAATAATATGAAGAAAAAATCCAGAGAAATTTTTTCCCTTTTGCAAAACAATAAACAGATCTAGAATGACAAGGAACTCGGTTGCATTTTGTGACACTTGAGTCCCTTTTATAAATTAGATAAGTAGTAATATGGACCATATCAAACTTAGTGTGGTAGTTAGCAGTATTTAAAAATTAATTACTCCCAAACCAAAAAAAAATTATTAAACCTAAAAAAAGTGTCCTCCTTCACTCATTTTTTGAAAACTTTGATGATAAACCAGGATATTTTTTTCAAAGAGAGTAGATAATAATGAATCTAAGCAGGAATTTTTTTATATCTTTCTTTGGTGTTTGACGACACTTGGCCAGACTCTGTTCCAAATCAACCGAGTTTCTTGGGGTGCAAGCACACTTCACTTCCAATTCAAGGGGCATGTAACTGATGAATTCCTGTTCAAACACTTAATAAAATTAAAATATTCGCCGTTGTTATTCCCATTACTTAAGCATTGTTAAACTATGCATAGTGAGGTATGAACCATTACGGAAGTTATCCTTTGTTTTATTTTAAATATACATTTACATAATTATACTACAATCTTCAAGCCTTTCTGAAAGCAAGGGTTGAGTTTTCTGAGACAACTCTATAATTGGCTGCCAACACTAGTACTAGTTCTGGCTAAGTAAAGCAACGATTTACATTTTGATTACTTCAAACTAGGGCAAAGCTAAAAACACCTTTTCAAAAAATTTTTTCTCAACTGACTCAAAAAATCTTTGTAACTACTCACCGATGTTTGGTTCGCTTGTTGTTCGGTTTGACAGCTGTTCGGCAAGCTTTGGAATGTTTTCCCATTTTTCTTCCCATCTTGCTCGCTCAATCTCGCTGTCTAAGCCCGTTTTCGCCGATTTACGAGCCATAATGAAATAAACCTAAACCAGTTACTAAGGTTTCGAAATATCAAAATCTTTCAGATAAAATTTCATGCTAAACTTCTGTAATTTGCACTTTATGAAAATTTTACTAGTTCCTGGCTGTCCGCCATGTTGTAAACAAACGCGAAGGAACTGGGGATGATTACCTCGTTTTGGGGTTGAAGGAGTTACGTACTCCCGCGATCCCTCTTCGCTTTTGCAAACGTTTATACTAATTACTAGTTTTATATTTTGGGACGGGCAAGCTCTCAGGCTTCGTACTTGTGGGACGTTATGTGCTGTCAATGTCATGTTATTTATTGTTTTTGTAAAAGTCATATTTATCATCAGTTTTGTTGTTTTTTAATCCGAAACATAGAGAAAAGAAATTATTGTCTCTATACCTGGCTCAGCTAATTAGAAGTTTTCAGAGTTGACCTTAATTCAAAAGATAGTTTTTATTCTAAACAAAACAAATATGCTGGTGCTTTTCAAGACAGCAATTTCATTATAATGGCCAGACGTCGGATCTTTGTTTTTGTTGTTACCAGTTGTTTCGCCTTATAACCAGTTAAATACATGTATATTTTTCGCCATATAAATTAAAACACAAAGTTTATCGATTTGAATGTAATCCATATTAACTTCAAAGTGTTGCCGGTCGTACCCAAAAACAAACAGTTCAAGAGTCACGAATTCGACTACTGATAAATCAGTTTTGCAATTTGGTCTAGTTGAAAAGGAACATTATACACTTAATGTGTGTAGTCCCAGGGAAACAGTTAGATTCAGTTTTGTTTCCCCGAAAGTCCCAATGTTTTCAAATGTTTGAAACATCAGAACTCGAGGGAAAACAAAACTAACTTGTTTCCCGAGGGACTATACATTAAGTGATTTGTTATATATTTAGAGTTTCCCTTTCATTGAGACTTTTTTCAGTGATGTGTTCAGCGCGCGGGCAACATCTGCGCAATTGTCTCCCTGTCGATTTGATCAGGGGCACGTGACTAAGTGCTCATTTTGTTGATTGAAAGTCTAGCTATAAAACAAAAATATTTATTCACGATCTTCATCCAAGACAACGATTTACTAATTAAAAGTATAACAAAAAACTCTAGCTGGGTGAAGGTCAGAATTAGACTTGCCTCAAGTCTCCTTCACTTAAGTTCTCAGACGTTTTCGGGAAGAGAGAAAACAACGAGCGACTAGTTTTTAACCCCCCCCCCCCCCTCCCACCTTGAATAGAGGACACGACGTTCCGCTGAACAGGGTATAACTTTGGAGCTCTCCGTCCTAAACAGGGTATACAAATCAAGATATTTGACCAGGCTCGTATACTGTAGGGAGGAGGGGAGGGGGTTGATGGGTGGCTCACAACCCCCCCATCCCCCTTCATCCCTCAACAGGCTGTGAAGGTCTCTCTTTTTTGTTAACCAACTATTCCATATTCAAACGATTTTGTTGCTCTTTGGGTTGATTTAGCACCCTGGCTAAAAACTCAGTTTGGATGTTTTACAAATGAAGAAATTTGGTAAAAAACACGTTTTTACTCAAGTCGGCAGGGAAAGGGGTGAACGAAGGGGGTGAGGGGGTGGGGACTTCGGAAAGGGAAATTAGACGCACGTGCAGCATTAACTTTTTCAATACAATACCAACACAAGTAAGTTAGAATATATTTTGATTTTTTAACGTTTCAACGCCGTTCAGCGTCATTTTAAGAATGATTATATTTTGTTCAAGCTATTCAGATTAGAGTGTGTTACCATTTAAAAACAAAACCATATTGACCAGTTATGAATGTTGCTATATTCAGTTAATACCCTTTCAAATAAATCATGAACCAAGTAAGTACAGACTTGTACAAGACGATAACTAGCAATAGGCCTTATGCATGTTGACGTCAGACTAGTCAATTTCAACCCCCAGGCCACGTGTTCAAGAAATTGGTGTGAGTATTTTGCACGTGCAAACCGTGTTAACGAAGGAATTCTTTTCATTTGTGGGCGCTTTGGGGTTTGATTTATGAAAATATTCACACTTTTGTATTCGAAAGCGAGATTTTGGGGTGTTTGACGTAAACATGCATATGGCCTATTCAAAATCTGTGTCAGTTTCGGTTTTTGTGATTACCAGCCTTGCCTGCTGTTCTTTGTGTCTTAAAGGAACCCTTCACTGTATAATATTATTGGTCTTAAATAAACCTTATGCTAACTCTGCGTCCATATCAAACTTGATAAGTCCTGCACATAAATCTAGCACCAAGCAATTTACTTTGATCAATTAATGCTCGTGTTTGCAGTGATCATTTTGTCAACGGTAAGTCAAATTAAACTTGTTACTTGTTTTTCTTTTTAGATTTTGTATCCTTCGCGAACTTTTGTTTTATGTTATGACAAAGTAATTTTTAAGAAGTGTATCAATGGTATTTCTAGGTCAACCAAGTGATTTGTTTGGCGAGAACAATGTGGATTGGGCACCGATGTTTAAACTTGGCCATCACGAAGCTTTTCGCGGGAAACTAAGGGGCAGCGTTCAGAAGCAGCTTCTGCTTTGATAGAGCTTTACAACGACTCCTGTACCAAAGCAGAACCAGTACAAGAAACGGTAGTAGATGTTCAAAATAATTTCGTTGTCCCAGAAACGGCAAGCGTGGCATGCCAAACTGATCTAACTTGCCAGGGCCTGGATCAAATGAAAGTTTTGATTTTCCCGCGCACCGCCATTTCAAAATGTGACGCTGAAGCTGTCTGTCAGTGTTAAACAGATGAACATTGTATTTGGTGAACGTAACTTTTGAAAGGCAATTTAAAAAGAACGCTAAGATTAGAAAATGTTTCTCATTGTCATCAGGACCACATTGTCAGGTCAAACTAATTTCACTACTTCATTACATGCTAATAAAATCGTTGGAAAAACTATTCGCCTATGACACAATATATAAGATAACATTAGGTTAATTAAAACAAAGTTAAGAACATTGTAATTTTCTCGTTTGACTGATAGGAATTGTACAAAAAACATTCACAAATCTATGTTCAGAAATTTAGTCTTGGAAACTTGATTTTATGGTCGGACACAATGAACAAACACCAAAATTATTTCAATCTGTCGTTTTCATTAGGTTTAGAATATTAAAGCTATAGACAAGAACAGATAATGATAATAATAATAATGATAATTATGTTGTCTGTATAAAAATACATATCTGATGTAACATATACAGAATTTATTATAACAAGATTTTGAGCTTGTTTTACAGTTAGTGAAGAGATCAATATAGTTCTAGTATTAAAACGTATGTATTTACACAAAAAATTTATTGATAAACGTGAGCATTTTAGATAAAAAATTCATAAAAGGAACAGAACAAGAGTAATTGTGGCAGCTTTTTTTGACGGCTATGCATCAAAAACATAGTTTTACATTTTAGAATTTTAACTCTCTGACGACAGGTAAAAGCCCAGAAACTTGGGTCAGAGCTGAGCCTTTTAAAACCGATCTTAACCATTTTTACTTAGCTCTAACACTACTGCGCTATAGAGCACTCTTAAAAAACTGTTGAAGTTGTATCACCATATATAGTTTACGGTAAACAGAATTGTTTTTCACTAATATAGGTATGCAAGCATATTCTAGCTAACCACAGGGCATGTATATTACTCTCTATATAGAGGATAGTATGTATAATACGTGGCCACGAGGGGATACGTATTCTGTCTTTTAAGACTGAGCAGAGCGAACGAGTGAGAAATATTTTCAGCAATAGAAGATGAAATTCGTATCCCCAAGCGGCCATGTAATGTACTGTTTACTTAGTGGATACTGATGAAATTGCTACGTACATAAAACGCAACGTTTTTAAAAAAAACTGGCCGCGCGCTCAGCGAGAAGCTTTCTTTTGATTGGCTAATCATGTTAGTTACCTATATCTACTTATAAGCACTTTAAAATAACTAGTTTGCAATCAGATAATTAGCTTTCTAAACAGCTCATTAATTGACTTGTGATTGGTAGATGCAAGTTATTGGTTATTCAGCAAATTAGCGGTACCATTGGCAACAATTTAGAGATTTTGTGACCCAATTAGTTAGGGGGCAATTAACTAATTAGTTATCTCGTTAGCTCATTAGCTGACATGGCAGATGCAAGTTATTGGTTATTTACTTATGGCTAGTTACTGATTTAGTAATCTTATTAGTTAGTGTGCAAGTAACTTATTAGTTGTCAATATTGCTCATTAGCTGACAGGGCAGATACGGCTTATTGGGTATGAGTTAAACTAATTAGCGGTACTTGCAACAATCTACTGAATTAATGATGTTTTGGTGTGCAATGAAATAGTTAGTTGCTTTAAAGCTGATTAGCTGATTGGGCAGATTAGATGTAGGTTATTGTGTTTTATAGCAAATTAGCGGTACTTGCAACAATTTCCTAAATTAGTGCAGATCTAAATAGTTAGTGTGCAATTGAATAATTATAGTTATCGAAAAGGCTCATTATCTGATTAGGCAGATGTCTGTTATTGGTTATTCAGCAAATCTGCTGTACTTGTTGCAAATTAGCTGCAGATTTAGTAATCTCGTTAGTTAGGCTGCAAGCCATTTAGATCGCTAATTAGCTGACTTGGCAGAAGCAGGTTACTGGTAATTTGTCACTTTACGGGCTAGCTACTGATTTAGTGATCTAATCAATTAGTCTGCAATAAAATAATTAGTTACCAAGCAGCTCATTAGCGGACTAGGTTGATGCAGCTAGGGTATTGGCTATTCAGCAAATTAACTGTACTTGCATCATTCCAGTGGCTAGTGGTCTAATTAGTTATTGTGCAGTTAAACAAATATAAGTTTCTAAAAAGCTCATTAGCTGACTTGGCAGATGCAGGTTATTGTTTATTCAGCAATACAGCGGTACTTGCAGCAATTTATTGAATTAGTGGTCTAATTGGTTAGTGTGTAATTAAATAGTTATCTAACAGATTCATTAGCTGGTTAAGCAGATGTTCAGCAAATCAGCTGTGCTTGTTGCTAGCTTGATTTAGTGGTCTCGTTGGTTAAACTGCAATTATATGATTAGTCATTTAAATAGCTCATTAGCTGACTTGGCAGATACGAGTTATTGGTTATTCAGCAGACTAGCGGTACTTGCAACAATCTTTTGTATAATTATCCAATAAGTTAGTGTGTATTTAAGTATTTAGTAATATAAATATTATAACACATTAGCTGACAGGGCAGTTGCGTTATGGGGTTTTCAGCAAATTAGCTGTACTTGCAACAATTTCTTAAGTTATTGATCCAATTCGTTAGTGTGCATTAAATTGCTTATTTACCTTTGGCTGGCTACTGATTTAGTAATATAACTTATTAGCCTCTAATTATTGAATTAGTGATCTAATGGGTTAGTGTGTGGTGAAATAGTTATCTAACAGACTCATTAGCTGGTTAGGCAGAAGCTTTCTATTGGTTTATCAACAAATCAGCTTTGCTTGTTGTTAGTTTGATTTAGTGGTATCGTTAGTTAGACTGCAATTATATAATTTGTCATTTAGATAGCTCATTAGCTGACTTGGCAGATACGAGTTATTGGTTATTCAGCAGATTAGTGATACTTGCAACAACCTATTGGTATAGTGATCCAATTAATTAGTGTGTATTCAAGTAATTAGTAATCTAAAAAGCTCATTAGTTGACAGAACAATTGCAGGTTATTTGGTTTCAGCAAATTAGCGGTACTTGCCACAATCTTCAAAGAGTTAGTGTCCAATTAAATTGGTTTTTAATAATTTTACTTGTGGCTAACTACTGATTTAGTGATATAGCTAACTAGTGTGCAATAAAGTAATTAGTAATCTAAGCAGCTCATTAGCGGACTTGGCAGATGCATGGTATTGGTTGCTTAACAAACTAGCTGTAAGTAACAGTCTCAGTTAGTGATTTAATTAGTTAGGTCGCAATTAAACAATTGGTTTTCTTAATAGCTCATGAATTAGCTGATTTAGCAAATGCGGGTTATTGGTTATTCAGCAACTTTGCGGTACTTGCAAAACCTACTGATTCAGCGATCTAGTTAGTTAATGCGCAATTAAATAATTAGTTATCTAAATTGCTCATTAGCTGACTTGGTTATTTAGCAGATTAGCTGTTTTTGCAACTAATGATTTAATAATCGGTATGTAGTTACTAGTGCGCAATTAAATAATTAGTTTTCTAAATAGCCCATTAATTAGCTAGCTTGGCAGGTTGGGGTTATTGGTTTTTCATTAATTAGTGGCGGTACTTGCAGCAACCTACAGTTTCAGCGATCTAATTAGTTAGTGTGTATTTAAATAATTAGTTGTCTTAAAAGCTCATTAGCTGACGGGGCAGTTCCAGTTCATTGGGTTTTCAGCAAATTAGCGGTGCTTGCAACAATCTCCTGAACCAGTAGTGATCGAATTAGTTAAAGCATGTGCAATTGAATTTAAATTTAACTAAATTTAGTTATATTTGATTAGTTCTTAAGCTGATTTGGCAGATGCAGGATAAAGGTTGTTTATTTGCTTCTAGTTAGTTGCTAATTCACCGTTTTAATTAGTTTGTAATTACATAGTTTTTGACTCTGAATAACTAGTTAGCTGACTTTGCAGATGTGGGTTATTGGTTATTTAGCAAATTAGCGGTTTTTACAACCTACTAATCTAGTGATCCAATTATTTAATGCGCAATTGAATGATAAGTTATCTCAACAGCTTATTAGCTGACAGCGCGGATACGAGTTATTAGTTATTAAGCAGAATAGCGGTACTTGAAATAATCTACTGATTTAGTAATCCAATTAGTTAGTGTGCAATTAAATAATTAGTTAATTATGAATAGTTGATTAGCTGATTTGGCAGTTGTAGGTTATTGGTTTTTCGATCCAGCAAATTAGTGTTTTTTGCATCTAGCTACTGATTTATCTGTTTACCTAGTCAGTCTGAAGATGCCTGTTATTGTTTATTCTGACAGCAAATCAGCTGTACTGGCAACCAGTTACTGATTTGGTGATCTAATTAGTTAGTGTACAATTAATAATTAGTAACCTAATTAGCTCATTAGATGCAGATTATTGGTTAAGCAAATAGCGGTGCTCGCAACAACCTACTGATTTAGTGAACTAATTAGCTAGAGTATAATTAGTTTTGTTTACTAGCTGACAGGGCAGGTCTTACTTGCAGATTATTGATTATCAATAAGCAAATTAGCTGTAATTTCAGCCAACTACTAGATGGATAGTTTGCCTTTTAATGGTTTGTTATCTGAATAGCTTATTAGCTGACTGGGAATTAAGATGCTGGTTTTGCTTATTAAGCAAATTAGCTGTACTTGCAGCCAGTTACTGATTTAGTGATCTAATTAGTTAGTGTTCATTAAAATGATTGGTTTAGGAGGCTTATAAACTTACCGCTTGTTAGTTGTGCCATTCCGTTAGTTTAGAAAGGTTTGTTCACTAGTTTGTTAGTTAGTTTAATTTGTTAGTTTTGTGAGCAATTAGTTTTTAATTTTTGCTTCTGCGCTTTTTTTTGTTTCCTAGGCCTGGTTTGCCTTCTTGTTGCAGTTGTTTTCCAAACTAACACCCTTTTTGAATCAATGCGCTACCTAATAAAAGTAAACTTTCAAAACAGAAGAAACACTATTAACGCCGAAACTGAGCGTGAGCTGGTTAGAAAAGTTCATTTTTAGTGGTTGTCCAGTCCAGTTTCTCGTGGCGTCATGCACTCAAACTTCGACACCAGACCCCTTGTGTTTCCTAGCTATTGGTTCATAAGTTAGCAAGTTTATGTGGAGAATTATATAGCCACGAGGCTGTTTATTAGCAACAAGGTTATTTGTAAGCAACAAGGTTGTTCAATAGCAACAAAGTTGTTTGTTAGCAACAAGATTAATGGTTAGCAACAAGGCCATTTGTTAGCAAAAAGGTTGTTCAATAGCAACAAGATTATTTGTTAGCTACAAGGTCATTTTTAGCAACAAGGTTATTTGTTAGCAACAAGATTGTTCGATGGCAACAATGTTGTTTGTTAGCAATAAGGTTATTTTTTAGCAACATGATTGTTTGTTAGCAACTAGGTTATTTTTTAGCAACAAGGTTATTTGTTAGCAACTTAAGGTTATTTGTTAGTAACAAGGTTATTTTTTAGCAACAAGGTTATTTGTTAGCATTAAAGTTATTTGCTAGCAACTTTAGGTTGTTTGTTAGAAACTGGTTATATGTTAGCAACAAGGTTATTTGTTATTAACAAGGTTGTTTGTTAGCAACAAGGTTATTTGGTAGCATTAAGGTTTTTTGTTCACAGCAAGGTTTTTTGTTCACAACAAGGTTATTTGACAGCAGCAGGGTTATCTGTTAGCAACAAGGCTAGATGCTTGTAATCTCTATTTTGTTACTAAATTGCATGGGATAGTCTGTTACTTGAGTGGTCTGCTATTAAAGTTCATTTTTGTTTCCTCGATCGTGAGCTTAGTGGTAAATATTCAGTACCAGCTCTTATGCATCAATGTAAATATGCTAGCTTGTAAAGTAGTAAAGACGTTGCTTCACTGTTGTTGGTAATGTTTGAGTGATTACATATACTTAACTTAGCTGTCAAAGTTGACTTGCCGACTTAACTTTCAATAAATATGTAGGGTAAGGTTTCAGTTTGTCTGTTTCAGTTATACCTAGCTAGGGCGCTTCGAAATCAAAAGTGTCTGGGATTATAATTAAAGCAGAGGCTATGGCGTAAATTGAATAGTTTTTTGAAAAAAGTTCCCTGGCTTCATTTGCACAGAGAAGCAGAGCAAGTTGCTAAGTTATTCTTTAGCATGAAATGTTTTGCAAATGCCAGTAGATGCTTCGCTCAGGAACCAGAGTGTTACTTGGTAGACCTGCCGAATAGCTTGGTTGGAAAAAATGAAACTCAAGTTGTTGGTCGTAATCAAGCAGATAGGTCGAGTTTAATATATTAAAGTGCGTATGAAGTGAAAAATTTTAATTACTTCAATGGGTAGACCTTGCTAAATGAGGAACAGCGGTAAAAACAGTTTGCTAAAATTAATCCTTGTTCATTAGATACTAACGTTTAAAATTTTCATCTAATGATGTCATGAGTGGTTCCGACAAATTTGCATTTATTCAATCCGTAACACTTGGGTGTATTTTAGCTAAAGTTGGGTTATTGATGTATCCGAGGCAGATGGATCATCAGTCCAAGTCTGGCTCAAACCCACCCAAATTTTACGGTTTTGCAGCAGATTTTAGAAAAATGCAAATTTGTCGGAACAACTCGTGACGTCATCAGGTGAAAAATTTAAACGTTAACATCTAAAGAAACAAGGAATGGTTTTAGCAAAAATTTTTCACCGCTGTTCCTCATTTAGCAAGGTCTATCCATTGAAGTAACAAAAAATTTTTCACTTTATATGCTCTTTAATAAAATGCGCGAAACCTTTTAGTGTTTAAGTTCCATCTTAGCCACCTAACTGAATACGCGATGAATCTTTTATCTGAAACTTCTGTGCAACACATGAAGCGAGCCAATTTCACCAGGCGTTGCCACCGTGTAACATCAAAGGTTAAAAGCTATTCGGGAACGTGGATTGGCTTGTGCAGCGTGGAGTAACAAGATTTTAAAAAGTGGTGTTAACTACACGGCGAAACTCTTGTTTTTATCGTAACTTTGATCGCTGCGACTGTTGCAGAAGTAGAAAGCGGTTCTACCTTTCGTGAGACTGTCTCGCAAAGGAAATTAAGGTTTCACGAAACCGACTATGTTACACAACGCAACTTCTGCTGAAACTGGTTTCGCATATCGTTGTTGCACAGAAACTTTAGGTAAAAGTTTCAACATGTAACAGCAACTTAAAGCATGAATCTTTGACTAGGTAAGCAAAACGTAAAACGCCCTGGACATTATATGGTGCTGATTATTGACTTCAAACCATGAGCCTCCGTTCACTCTCTTTATTGCTGATCATTGCGGATTTTCCATTAACCCCAGTTGCACTTGCTGCTGACCGTACAATAACCCTTCATCAATGCCTGAAAAAAGAAAGCAACAAAGGAGCCATTTTTAACGGATCTACTAACGAAAGGGGATGGGGTTGGTGGGGGAGGGGGCCCTTCGGCCATCTTATTTTTAAGGGGTTCAAATAGTCGGTCTGGTAATTTCTAAGGGTTAGTAACGGAAAACCATTGTTTAACCAAGAGTCTTGTATTTTTAGGGTTGAAAAACGTGAAGCTATTAGACTGCTTGCAGTCCTTTGTTTTAGCAAACGTTCGTACTGAACAAACAGTTAAGACAAAAGTCCTTTGGTGAACGTCCAATTAGTTATACGCTTTCATGTCAAGTTTAACACAACACGAAGGGACTTATTTTCTTCAAATTTTAGCGGCTGCGAATTCTTTTTAAACTTTCATTGCTAAGAGGGAAGTTGAATCACCGCTTCGGGTCCAAAATTCGAGTTTTTAAAGGTGTGAGACTGTCTCTTTTATAGCGCCGGTGCTTGCCTAACAAGTTTTCAAACGCCGGTCTGTATAATTTTTCTTGGTTTTTATCAATTAAAGCTTGTTATGATTAGAGCTCAGCAATCTGCGATTATTTATTGTTAGTTTTACAAGTTTTAATATTTAGTACCGTTTTGCCAGCAAACAAAAGGATCACCCGAAAAACACCAGTGGTTATTTTGGTGATCCTAATACTAACATAGGGGAAAACATTAGCTCGTTGTTCTTTGACTTATCTAGACCATAAAACATTGGTCTGTTACCTTTATTTTAAAATAGACGTAGTTTTAGGAACACAATTTGTTTTGCATGGCTGTTGAAAGACAGTCGAAGCCTCATATCATAAGGCTTAAAACTTAGAGTTTCTATAAAGTAGAAAAAACTACTGGAATTGTATTTTTGGGAGATCCTTCAGGACTGGTCCATTTGCTAGTTACACGAATTGCTTAATCCAAAATCACTAAATGGCCATTTTCATTACCGTTTTCTTTAGCCAAAAAGGTGTAATTTCAATAGAGTTTGCAATATTTTTTCCCCACATTAGACTTTAAACGTTCTTTTGTTTAGTTTTGTGTTTTTGTGTACCTGTTAAACATAAAAAGAATGCCGACCCCTCGAAATTTTCCCCAAGGTTAAAAATTCTTGTTAAATTGATGCAATCACGAAAATCTATTTTTTTGGATCTTTTGGAACGACTCCCGATTGGCCGAATGAAAGACTTAAATAAATTGGTGTCGGTTGCGCAGTGGCCGAGCGGTTAGTGTGTTCCATTTGTTATCCTAAGGTTGCGAGTTCAAGCCCCGGTCAGACCACTGTGTTGTGTCCTTGAACAAGACACTTTACCTGGAACTAACCTGCGATGGATTAGCGTCCTGGCCAGGGGGAATCAAAGACTCTTTTCCGCTTAACACTACAAAAACAAGTGTTATGGGACACTTAGGTTCGAGACTGAAGAACTAAGCTTTTTAGTAAGTTGGTAATTTCCTCGGTATTCACCGTTAGCAACTGATCAGAAAAGTTTTTAAAGCTTTACCTGGAGTGATTTGTAAAACGTTTTCCATGACCCATTATACTGGAAATGAATCCATTTAATTCACAGCAAAATTCCATCCGGTAGCAACATCATCCTGGAGACCCTAATGTCAGTGCAGTTGTTCCGGCGAAGAACCCGTCGAGAAAGTCGTCTATAGTCAACAGTTGTTGTACAAGCTTCATTATAATGAGAATCTTGATATCTTCGGTGCTCTGCTAAAAAAACCCTGAAATGTCAATAAGGTTCAACATTTTCATGGAAAACCTAAGACGATCCTTAAATTCTTGAGAACCGACTAACTGAAACCAGAGACTTTAACTGGAACTTACTGGTTTGTTGAGTTTCTAATTTCAAAGTTGTATACAGCAAAGTCTGGGAATATCTTTCTTCTACTCCTGCCCACTAAAAGAGATGGAACTGTTAGCCGTCGAAGTTTTAAGGTTCCATTTGAACGCTATTCGATATTCAGTAAACAACTGGTTGATTTACCAAAATGAGAAAATAAATGTTCTTGTTTATGAAAACTGTTATGAAAACGTATTATATTATGTTTTTTTAAATTCAGATGATATATAAATAAATTAAGTAAAGTAAATAATGGGATAAAAGCTAAACTTATCAATTTCGTTCTGATATAATTGACGGAAATGCTTGAACTCAAAAATAGTAAAATCAACGAAGGCGATCGAAATCGACCGAATATCATTTACAGTTTTCTGCCCAAGTTATCGTTTAAAATTCTTTTCACATGACTTTTTAAGCAAAAACAAAACCTTTTAGAATGAAAACTGGCCGGGGTCAAACCTAACATAATAAATCACTGCATATGAAGTACAAAACTCACTGAAGCTTATTAATTGACACTTTCGAAAAAGATGGCGGTTGTACATTTTACTGCTGAAAAAAACTCAGGGAAGGTAAGAGTAAGTAAAACTCTTCCTTGTACTAACAACACTCTGTGTGTCAAGTTTGAGGTTTACAGATTCTCTCTATGCGTTTTTATGAGCAATTGCTCATGCGCTAGGAACTATGGGTAAATGTGCTGGTCGCCATCTTGGATCTTTGGTCACACAGCATTGGTTATGTTCATTGACAGAGGCAGAAAGAGATCTGTCAGAGCTGGAAAAAACTGTAGCCTAAGTACGTTTTTAGAATTTCGCTGAAATAAGTTCAACAGTTAAAAAAAAGACTCTTCGATAACTTAAGCTAGTCAATGAAACTGTTTTTAAAATACCGATTGCCGGCAAAACTCCATCCGGTCATTTCTATCATTTCGAGAACTTTAACACACATAAAGACTAAATGAATCAGTGAATGCAACTTTAAAGAGTTTATTTGCATCCGACAACAAAAGTGTTTACGTTTTTAAGAGTTAAACAAAATGTAGTTTATCAAAATATCCCATGTTTTAGGGTTAAAACGGCCACCAAAAAATGTGGGTGATACATTATTGAGCAATGTTTTTAAACACTTGTTTTAATGGTTCGAAAATATTCTGACAACTTATCTTAGAAAACTGTCAACGCTTTTGTAAAGTGAACCATGAAATTAAACATTAGTAATATTTTTTCACTGTACATCCAAAAGTTACCAAATATAGTGCAAATTTCTGTTGGCACCCAGGGCAACAGACAAGTCTCTGTCTTATTGTTAGCTTAACCAACCTTAACAGGTCGCAGCGTTTTGTGTTTATCCCGCACTGAGCAGCCTAGATAACCAATAAAATAATTGGTACTTTTGCCACTTTGGTTTTGAGGCAGGGTCTTGAAACTTTTTTTATAGCTGTTTTTATAGCAGCTAATTCCTAAGCTGTCATGATACCTACGGTAGGGGGGGGGATTGATGTTTGAACAGACTTCCATCTTCCGCACTCGTGAGAGGGACGTTAATTATCCGTTTTATGATAGCTGTCAAAGTCTTACAACACTAAACAAAACTGCTTCGAAAGAAACCCAACTAAGCTATTTGCAATAAGACCAACTAACATGCAGTAAGTAAACAAACGTTCAGGTTTTTGCAGTTAACAGACTTTGGCTTCAAAAAGAAGAGAAAAGGTTTATTAGAGAGGGAGCTGATAAAGAAATTACGGTACTTAGTGCGACGAGAAGCTTTTATTAGGGTGGTTCTTAACAGAATAATACAGCTTTGGTTTGAGGACGTTTTGGTGAATTTACCTCAAATATTCCAGCTTCAAATTAAAAGCAATTTTTAAACTTCCAAAAATCACCGAATTCAAAACTCTCTTTAAAACTACCAATCTTAAAATATTCCCATTCATACCATTTGTGTTATAAGCGATACAATTTTGTAGATTCGACTCATGGACGGAAGTATCGTAAGAAACATGAGGGAAAGTGGCCACAAATTAACAAAGCGTTTTGGGTGTACTCGCGCGCACCGGCTTTAAACCGTAAAAAGTGATGATGTAAGTTCTCTCAACTGCAGGGATGGCACCATACTTTGCGTTAACAAGGTTGAAGGACTTGAAGCAGTTTTTTTTTTCATGAACAGACAATTTTTTATCTCTAGTGTTTTGCCGAAATGAAGAAGCTAAACTGCATGGCTCTATATTCAAGCGGGTTTATCATGCAAATGCCGGCAGCCTTGAAAGATGAAATTTCCAATTCCTCTTCCCACGCTCCCATTTGATGAACGGGCTTGAATTTTTGATCTCTCAGCGAAGGGAGAAACTGTCTGTAGTCTAGCATGAAATGTTTTAAATTTGGTCTAAAAACTAGTCACTGCGCTTTGATTTCAATCTAGCGTGACACAACTAGAGTTATGATGTTTCCTGATATGGATAACAATGAGACCGAGATAGGACGCGTGACAAATCCACTACTATCACATACAGAAAGTTAACCTAGTACATGCACACACATTCCTCAACAGTCAACCGAGCCGCGTTCACGAAATACCTGCCGTCTGTTATTTTATAGACAATTTTATGAACACATCAAAGTCATGTAAGATCAATTAATGTTATGGCATGAACTTTTAAAATATCAAGTTCACTGAACCAGAGATGCAGAACATGTGGTTTGAAATTTTCTTTCCACTGTATAATTTTGTGAGTTTTTTTATTGCGAGTCCGGCAAAAAACAGGATCTCTTTTCCGCTGAAAACCAAATTGTTTTTGGCACTGATCTTCCCACAGTGAAATGTGAGCACGTGAATACTGCATCTAAACGAATCAAAGACCGACCTGAGAACATTTTCATTTCTGTCTTCGATATTTCATCTTTCTCTAGAGCTTTATGCTGAATAAAGTGATAGGTTACAAGAAAATAACTTTCTTACAGATTTATCAGCCCTTAAACACGTGTTGACTGGCTTGTGAACGGAGTTAAAACCAACAGTGAATAAAAGAATTCTTGGCGAGGTTTGGCGGTTGACATTTTGTCGACAGAGGAAGGTTAAGTACAATACTGGCCAATCAGCGAGCCGTATCGTTCTTAAGCAGATAAACCCTGGCTGTATTGTCCGTAAACGGTTCAAGGCTTACCATCAACTCGCGTCTATCTTTCTTACTCCAAGAGTCTGTGGATCAAAACTTAAACCAGCATCAAAATGGTAAGGAACGATTCGTTATTTATTTTTGTTAAGAGTTCGTTCTTGCAGAAATCATTTTTTTCTGACAAAAAGTAGCGAAACAGAGCTTAAAAGTAGAGATTCAGCGCTTCTGGTCTCTCTACTGTTGTGATGCAAATTGTTCTGGTCATTCTCACATTCACACTTAAATTCTGTTTGTTGTACATGTTCCTGTAAAGAGCTAAGTTTTTCCGGTTTTGATATTTATTATCTATTTACGAAACTCTGTATAGACAATGTTTTTGAATTAGCTTGACACTGCTAAGGACATACAGCCGTCCGTTTAAAGCTATGTTTGCTACGGAATATTTTTCTTGCACTGAAAACGATCCCCTCAGGGCGTACCTGAGTTAGCTAAAATATATTTACAAATGAATATTCTTAGTGAGTCTGTTCAGTTGATTGAGCTAGTGCGAATACAAATCTGTTTTTATTTGCTTGGGAAACCTTGCGTATTACGTACACCAACATTTATAAACAATCCGTAGGGATTCTTGTAGCTCATGAACGTTGAATTTTCTAAATTTTAGATTCTGAATTTCAGACACAAAGATATGTCAACGCACGCTTTTCATGGCACGACTCACAATTTGGCACATCTGTAATTTGGCTCGTAAATATCAGTTTTGCATACTTTAATAATGTAGTAAAAATCTATTCTAGTGTTTTTTTCCATTAATCCGAGGGTTTAAAACTTTGGGCTAATTATATGCTACACTAAATGACATCATTTTAATTATGTACAATCTGTGTTCAGTGCTCATTGAATATTCATGGTGGTTTTTAAGAGATATGAAGTTAACACTGAGCACAATTCTGATAAGATTGAAGAAGAAAGAAAAATACGAAGTGTATATATATATGTGTGTGTGTATATACGTTTGGAGTGTTTCTGGGTTAGGTCTTAAACGGAATGTCGTGTGTTGTGTGACATGAGTTCCGTTAATTATATTCGAGTTTACACTCGATGCATGTCCATGTTTGGCCATACATGTTTTGATTTTCTGGCAGCTTTTCCCGGATCTAGTTTCCTTTAATTATTGCCGGAGCTTTTTTGCAAACGCAAGGCAAGATAAACAACAACAACGCAATTTGTATCATGAGGCTAGTTTTGTTTTAAAGCGTGTTTACCAAATCCAAAGTTTAGCAGAAATTGTTGGGGTCAGGACATCAAAACATAAACAATAATTGTAAACGTTCCCCAAGTATTGAAGGCCTATTTTTCTAAAGAGAAAGGTCGTTAAACATAGGTCATATTAGCTTCCAAAAATCAACAACGGGGGTTTTCCTTAAAAACTTGTGTCTAAAATTAAAATCAGTTTGGAAGGAATTTGGCATTGGCATGCATAAAATTCCGCACACTCTAGATCTATTGACGGTTCGTATTTCCTCGGAGAAAGATGTCATCATAACAAAATGCACGTGGAGTGGGAGATTAAAATTGTAGTTGGACAAAAATTGATGGATCATTTCCATAAAGGGGCAACTTTTTTGAGCCGCTATTCGCGATCAGTTAAGTCGCAATTACTGCAGGTGCTTTCTAAATTTATGATTTGAAGCCACTAATAATAGGCATGCACTAAGACCTTTGTTGTGGACGGCTGTTCCACCTTAGTGGCCTTGTAAGCACGACACAGCTAAAAACAGGTTAGAATTCCCACAGAAATAAATAAAAATGTAAGTGTGTTAGCTTGTGGGATCCGGCAGATGATGAAAAATCAGCGGTGTTGCGCATGCGTACTAATGATAAGGAGACAGCCAAAAATTAGCACTAAGGCCTTGAAGGTCAGAAGGAACTGAGCCTGCAGTCGTCCCTAAAAATAATTTGAGCCTGAGTGTATGTGCATAAACAGATACTTTTAGCTTATTAGACCTCATCAGCACGGGGTAGTTAACTATACCTTGTTGCGTAAAGTCCCTATATTCGAAAGACAAGTTTCAGAACAAAAATCTTGAAAAGCAAATAACTGCACCAAACCAGATTAGAGACATTGCTATGACTCTTGCCTTTAGCAAAGATTTGTTTCAATTGTACCTTGGTATTTTACAGGTACAGAAAGATCTTCCCCCACTGACTAAAGAACAAGTCGCGGGTAAGATGAATAAACGATTGACTTTCCCAAGTTACCGTAGAATTCCGAAAGTACGGCCCCCCAGAGTAACGGCTACCCAAAAGTAGCGGCCCCTTTTTGCCGGGGCAGGGGGGGGGGGGGGGGGGGATTCGTTACTTTTGGAATTCTACGGTACGTATGTCTTCCAGTCCAAAACTTCATATTTCTTCTTATTATATATGAGTGTTTTACTGTAAAATACGCCACTCGTAGATTTCTAGTTTTTTATTGTTTTCTTTATCTTGTGAGTTAGTTGAATAAATGAAGTTTCGGAGAATATGCTGTCTTGACGTTTTACTGAATATTGCGACATACCGTTGCTATAATGTTGCAATTGCTGTTGTTGTTATTATGATAGCTTAGTTGTTGTTGCCATAGCTACTGCTGTTGTCGTTGTTGTTATTGGTGTCTTTCTTTTTCCTTTCTTTCTTTCTTTCTTCCTTTGTATAGAGAATACTAGCAACTTAACCTGGCTCCCATAAACTTCTCTCACGCAGAGTTCAAGGACGCGTTCTCGTTGTTTGACGAGGATGGAGACGGTACGATCACCACCAAGGAACTGTCCACCGTGATGAGGAACCTGGGAGAGAAAGTCAGCGACAAAGAATGCGCTGAGCTCATTGCCGAGGTCGACGTTGATGGTGAGATGGTTTTCATCTTAGATAGTGTTAAAACATTTCGCTCATGCTATTTCATTTCAAACCGAAATAAGGCTTTAAAATAACAGTCGTCAATTTCCCTGAGAAATTATTACGCGGTATATATAGTCTAAAGGGTTGTTTTTGTTTCAAACTTAAAGTCCAAGAAGTATTTCGGTTCTACACCAAACCTCTCTCCCCATTCCGCCATCAGTCGTTCCCGAAAGTTGAGTGAAGATCCCCCATCCCCCCTTCCCTCCCCCGCTTTTCATAGTCTGGACTCTGTCTCCGTTCAACTGTTCCCCTGCTCCCCCGTCACTCGTTCCACCGCAAACCCCCTCCACGTCCCCCAACCCTCCCTCCCCTCCTCCGCTTTTCATAGTTTGGACTCGATCTTTCTCAATCTCACGGCAACCACTTCAGATGCGATAATCACACTACCTCACTCCTGCCTCCCCCTAAGGGTGTCGTTTTGTTTCGGGTTCACCTCTCCTAATAAAATATACTTAAGTATGATAATCAAATTAGCCTTGCTACCAATATTTGCTATTCCCAGGAAGTGGCGCAATCGACTTTGAAGAGTTTTGCGAGTTGATGCAAAAAAAGATGGCGGAGAGCGCTGAAGAGGGTGGCGTTCTAGAAGCTTTCAAAGAATACGACACATCAGGAAAGGGAATTATTCGTGCTGATGAACTAAAAAACATGCTGAGAAAATTGCCCGTTAGGCTATCAAAGAAAGAAATCGATGAAATGATTCGCTACATGGATCCTAAGGGAACCGGAAAAATTGTTTTTGCAGGTAAATCGAACTTGGCTAACTTAAGAAGGTAATATCGAGTCTATTTAGCAATAGTCACTGCAGCGTTATACGATACTGGGGCAAATTGACCAGCCTGAATGTTTAACATACGCTTTAAAAAGTGTGTTGCGTCTGAGGCGAGTAAATGATTTAATTTAGATTTTGATTTGAACAACAGAAACATCCCAAAGAATTTTAGTTTGCTTTTTTGTTGGAGACAATAGACATCCGGCTGCCAATTATCGTCAGTCTTAGCTTCTCAGTTGACAGTTTGCTCCTTGTCGATCAAACAACCAAGTTAATGTGGTAATTGAACAGCGAACGTAAGTGGTGCGGTCAAGGTACTTCAAAAATCTTTTTATAACGTTGAGAAATTTTTTAAATGGACATGTCCTTGTCACATTGCTAAAAGTAAAGAGACAAAAAAATTTTACACGTTTTCACGAGACGCTAAACTACCTTTTCTGCCTTCTGTCTTGCCCAGCCATGGAGTCGATCAGTCGAGACTGTGAGTTATCTTATATGTAAGCTGTATCTCCGCTTTTCATCTACTCGCCATAAACAGAGCAAAAGAGGGGCCCAAAATTGCTTTGCAAGTCCTCAATGAGACTACACGGGGTCGGATACAGGGAGGGGGTGGATTTCCAACCTCCTTTTTTACCCTACCGGAAAAAAAATAAAACAAAAAGATACCAATTTATCAGTAGTTTGTAACTGAGCGTCGGCAAAACAGCAAAATATGTGCGTGAAGAATATGTGCAAAACGCGGTGGTTAAAAGGCACCCAACACTCGCTTTTACAATGGCATAAGCGCTAGAATCGACTTGACAATCCACCCCACTTTTTTAAAATCCTGTTTCCGCCCCTGCTCCATCTCACTCAAAACTGCTCCATGAATATGATGTGTAACACAATTCTATGTTTCTAGAATATTTTTCTTGAACAAAAATGAAAGTACTAAAAAGACTTATTTTGGTTTCTAGTAGTTTAAAACAAGCTAAGCAAAGCTGAAACAAAAGACTTTCGCCATGCAATCTATTTTGTAAACAGTACGTGCTGCTAGCGCTAACGAAGCGGCACATAGTTTTGAGAACTAATTGAAACTTAGGAACAGGAGGAAAATGTGTGAAGTAATCGAACGAGCGATTGCGTCAGCCTTGAAGAAAACCTGATGTAAGAAACTAGTAGTTACACTTTACAATAATATTCCTAAATTCACGTATAGGTTTTGGCGAAAGTCCTATACAGCTTTGCCGAGTTTGTTTTAAACTACTAGAAACCAAAATAAGTCTTTTTAGTACTTTCATTTTTGTTCAAGAAAAATATTAACAGAACTGAGAAAAATGTCTCATTTATTTACCGTTTTGTTTGGTCAACTTAGTTTTTAAAATTGTTTTTTGTTGGTAAGTCAAGAATTAATTGTTGTTGTAATAAGTATTTCTGTGTCTTTTCAGATTTCGTGAAGGCGCTTGAGAGCTAAACAGACAAGAATGGTGAATGCATTTCTGTGGTTGAACTCTGCCCCGTCCTCAACAATATCTTTTGTCTTTTTAATATTGACGCTTTTCTTTGTGAAATGTTACCTGCAAACATGATAAATAAACATAAATATTTTTAGCGCTAAGACCATTGTCACACCGGCAATTCAGATTTCTCAAACTTTGGTTGGTGTTTTTGTCTTAGATTTCATTTAGCTAATAAAAAAGCTGCTTTTTGCTTTTCAAAGCTATAAACTATATTTTTATTCTTAAGAACTGTTGAACATTGTGCTTATTTCTTAGAATATGAATAATTAACGTCAAGTTTGAGTAATACACCATTTTGAAATTTGTTGGTTCTCAATATCGACTTTAAATTGTAACAGCCGTGGAGGTTGAATAAAGAAAATTTATCGTCACAATAATGAAAACTAAACGACGCCCGGAAGACAGTGTCACAGACTACAAGTTTACATAATCTTTATACAGTCATCGGTAATTATTCATTTTACTAGTCTTGGAAGGAAGAATTTGCAAAAGAGTATTTCGTCAGTTTGAATAGCAAGTAAATTTTTTTGAAATCTCAGCGGCAAAATAAATAGAATCGATTTTAAGAGACTAGGAGAAACAGCTCCGAAGACACTTCTAACTTTTCTCCCTTGATTTTCGTAACTTTTATTAACTACAATTAAAATTGGTTCAGGCTTTCTTTTTTTTAAAGGCAGTATTTTTAGCAGACGTAAGGATCTTTTTCCGTTTTCCTTCTTTTTTAATTTACGTTCCCCACATTTCATATAACCACAAACCTCGATAAAGTTTCCTGGACATTATTTGGTTACAAAATGTCCCTGTCACTCTCCCCGACGGGGAAGTTTAGCTATTTGTTTAATAATTTTGGTTACGCTAGAATGCATGGTATGAAGGCTTGTCTTTCTACTCGCTCGGGGTCATTGTGGAGTTTTTCACAAGCAACTAGCGTACGATTATCTTGTTCAACTGTTTCAGGGCTGGATAGGAAGCGGCTATGGTAGGTTGAATGACGCTAAATGATAACACACATCAACCTTAAATCGATTATGCGTTTATTGTTTGTTGTTAAAAGAGTAACTGGAGGAGCGAGCTGCGAGAAACCTTGCGACGCATACTTCATTCATGAATATATAGTATTTCGTTTTCAGTTTTTGCAAGCTCTGCACAGTATGCAATATATATGGAGAGTCTACAATCAGATGGCTGTCGAGAGTTAAGCAAAAGTCGAGATTTGTTAATACCGCTATCATTTCGTGACTCATTTGACGGGTTTTATGGTACAGTTAGTGCAAGTCAAGTGTGTTAAGATGTGAGATTTGTTCTGAGCGCTGTACGTGTTCTGCTGGTATTCCTCTACAAAGCAATGTCGGATGATAAAGTTAGTTTACGATTTTCTCAGAATCGAATGTGCCTATTCTTTTAGGATATAAGGGCATCTGTTCTTACAGTCAATTCTAAACACCGACTTCAAACCGCCGAAGCGTAGAGAGCTGTTTATATTATGCATCTAGGGTTTAATTTCTGTCTTTTCATAGCATTCTCATTTCGTGATGCACTTAAAGAGCTTTATTCAGTAATATCCGGCGGTATTTAGCTTCAGTGATGTATGGCGAGTTTGATGGAATAAAATAAAACGCTCGTGAACCTCGGAGTTACATGAGAAACTCGTAAAGATACAACGACCACGAACGCCATTTTACTATGGTATCTTATTACTTACAATCAATTCTCCAGTCTGAATAGTGTCGGCGCTCTTTAGCGTACAATTTCACAAACGTGATTCTGTTATTGTAGTTTATGATTATTTACTTTTGCCTGATTATTGTGCGTATTTTTATTAAGTACAAAACAATTGGGATGCTTAGGAATTTTTAATTGTTAAATTGAATAAGTTTTATTCCACATATAAGGATCAAACCGCGGAGCAAGTTTAAGGTTGGGGGAGGGGTGGGGATCGATGAACCTGTTCACTTTTATTGCCGAGAAAGTGACGCTGGCGCGAGTTTTACAGGGGGTTCTTGGGGCATATTGTCCCGGAAAACTTTGAAAACTTGTGCTTCTAGAATCGCTAGAGATGCATTTAAGAAATAGCAGTTAATCGTAAGAAAGTGTTGCTGAATTTTTTTTTTACGATTAAGTCACAATCTCAACTTTTTCATGTTGAATCAGTCGCGTGAGGCTCGAACGAGTTAAAACTAGTGCTCGAACGTGAACAGATTGAAACATTGATGGCTAACGATAAAACTCCACAGATCATTCACAAGCCGTAAGTTATCCGTTCGTTTTTTGCTAATTTTTGGCTCGGAACGGATAAAATGGTACGGATGCTAAATAAAAAAAGTACGGCTCGGAACAATTGTGACAATTGTTTTCTTCATAGGCTTTGTATCTCTGTTCTTTACGCTAGGTCTTACTACTTATTTTAAAAGACTTTCTTTATCACTGTTTTGATCACCCTCAACTGTTGGTTCATAAAATATTTCATTAGACCTGGTGTTTTCATCATTTTGCCCTTATTCTCCGTCCGTACGCATGTACGCTAACCGTACCAAATTTATCCGTGTCCGGACTACCCCTCGACACGGTCCGAGCACGGATGAAATTTTTGTCCGGCACGGATTGGGTAAAGTCGTTTACACGACAAAATCTATCCGTGCCGAACCAATATTTCTTGTAAGCGTACTTTCTTCATCCGAGCCGTGCCAAAAGTTTTCTGCCGTGTGAATGGTGCTTTTATTCGACCAGCTATTGTTACGTTGAGGACGAATAATCGCCGGATGGATTTGATTCGTAGTTGAAATAAATCAGAACACAGGTTTGTGTCACAACTTGTGTTAGCAGAATCGAGATTTTAAATCACTTTCAAAATGTCTTAGAAACATTCAAGTTTTTCTCCAATCAAGTTATAAGCGCGCGTAAGGCGGTTTTTACTCTGTGTACAACTGAGCAAGCCCGGCCGTCGGAAGCTGGGAGACTTGGCCCTAAACATGTTTCTCGTCATTCGCAGTTTCCATGTTAAAATGATTTTGAATTTACTGAACACTGACTGCGCTTCTACCTTAGCCTCGTAGCCCCCCCC
>JAOBAT010060274.1:14793-25711 GCA_026413305.1 Hydrozoanthus tunicans | reverse complement strand
CACTTTACCTGACTTTGTTCCAGTCGACTCAGCTGTATAAATGAGTACCAGTTCTGCTGGGGGCTAACCTGCGATAGGTTAGTGTCCTGTCCAGGGGGAGTCAAAGACTCTCATCCGCTTAACACTACCGAAACCGGAGATAAGCGCCGGCCTAACGGGCCAGTAGGCTCGAGAAAGGGTTTAGCTTTTTTAACGAATACAAAATGTTAAAGCATGGCCTATCGATTCTTTAGTGTTTTGGATTTTAAAGCTCAGTAGAGGTATCAGAAAGTTACCACAGGGATAACTGGCTTGTGGCAGCCAAGCGTTCATAGCGACGTTGCTTTTTGATCCTTCGATGTCGGCTCTTCCCAGTCATTGCGAAGCAGAATTCGCTACTTGTTGGATTGTTCACCCACTAATAGGGAACGTGAGCTGGGTTAAGACCGACGTAAGAAAGGTTAGAATTTTCTTAAAAGAGAACTGAACCCTAAAATCAACTTTCGTCAAACAAAATCTTTAACTGAAAGTGAAAACGATATTTAAAAAAATTCTTCGTATCGTGCTGACTTTCCGAGAAATTGGAGTTTAAAACACGTTATTTGCTGCATTGTACCGGCGGCTCAGAAATAGGGGGAGTGAGGCTATGATGTCAGATATGGTTAAGAATTGGCTCGGACTGAAAAAATTCGTCATTGGAGTGAGATATCGCACACAACGTTAAGTCGTAACTTTCATTGTTGGCTGTGTTAGCGAGCTTACGACAGCAAAAAGAATTCAAGCGCTCGCTCGTTCCCTATAACCTACGTCACACGTTACCTTCGTTTACCGCTGACAAGTCGACAAGCGATCCCGCTCAATGACCCCAAACGACCCGAAACACGCACATACAAACTACAATTTCTCGGAAAACCAGCGCGACACAAGAAAAAAAGACTTAAAGATATGTTCTCAACCCCTTTAAGAGTTGTAATGGCTGTTTATAGGGCTGTTTATATTAAAAAAATGACATTTTGACAGGCCAGACGTGTCATCTCTTCTCACATTACAGGCAACATTCAGGAAACGACCAGCAAGAAAGTTAGTGACCCGCCCTTGTTCCCTTCAGTTCTGAGGAAAGCTATCTGTGCTGGTTAGTTACCTATCGTTAAATTTCTGTGTCAGTCGATGTATATTAATCACGTGCTTATGATAACAGAGTAAGCGACTTTTAGCAACTTGACAACATGGTTTGAATGTGTTACTCCATTTGTTACAAACTGAGAAAGAGCAGCAGGTACGTTTTTCAACTTCGAGCTTGAAAATAGAATCTAACTATTCCAGCAACTCCTTCCTTCCTTAACTTTATCTTCCAAAGTGCACGTCGTCGGGTACAGGGTGTGGCTGTGGGGTAGCCGCACACAGGTGCAGTAGAAGGAATTCCCTATTTATTTTTGGGAGGCCTGTTAACGTTTGAAAAGAAAGTTCGATTTGTTTAGCTTTCAGATAAGCAATTGTTATGTTCGTACATCATTTTGGTTTTGTAAAGAAGGTCACAATGTCATGCAACTGTTTATGGCTGGGGGGACTTGCTCCGAATTCTACCTTACTTCGAGATGTTAAAACTTTTGTGAACTCGATTATGCCCTTTTACATCTAAAATTAGGCTGAAAATCGCAGCTATAACTCTTTCTGTCCATTTCACACAACTGGGATTGAACAATCTGCCTATTCCGTGAACAATGCGCAACTGTAAAACATTCTAGAATATGGCGTCTGGCAGGAAAGACTGTAGATTACGAGTTTCTCTTCACATTTCTAGCTTTAACGGCCTACCAGCATACAAATAACGTGTTTTAATCCGAACTGATCTTTTCCAAACCCCGCTAATTCGAACTTTTTTCTCCATTCTTAACAACTCTGAACCCGTAGTTTTTTTTTGTGTGTAGGGGGGGGGGGGGGGAAAGCGCTGTAGCTGTAGAAATGTGCGTGTTTGTATAATATACTTTCCCGTTATTTGTCTGAAAACCCTCCAATTTCGGCGACAAAAAGTTAACTCACTTAAAATGTGTTGCATCGAAAGACAATAACTGTTGGCGAGTACGATAAGGAGGAAAGAATTGTCCCCATAATGTAATGAATAAACTTTATTTCGTTCATATAAAAGCGAATATCTTTTTATGTCTTCTTTAGAAACTAGCAGAATATAAAGTATTAGTGATGACAAAGCTCTGTAATTATTCGGTCATTAATATCGTTTAACATTTCATGTATAAATATAGTAAGACGCACACATTACAAAATAAATAAACTGTAGCGACATTCCTGCGAACTGCGTGCGACTGCCCACCTCATGCAAGGCACAAGTAACAAGCTAGAGAGTGGGAGTGCTACATGAGAGACAAGTCTTTCTAAAGGCAAGATAGTTCCAGAATACTTGATGATGGCAATTACAACTTTAGTTTACTGCTTTCCGAATATATATATACAGCTCAGATGCGGACGGACGATAGTAACATATATGGATGCTAATTGACTCGGAACAAAACGCATGACGGGGGTTATGCCACCCAATGGTTGGTTGGCAAACTCAATCGCATCAAAGAACTTTGAATTAAGAAAAGATATCGTTTTCCTGTTGTTGTTTGGTCAGACTAAGTACGGAATGATTATTGATTGTCTAAGAGCAAAACAAACAAAACTGAAAATTGACTGATATATGAGAGTAGGATCACTTTAGGAAGTGGTCAAGTAAAAAGCCTGGTCTATAACCTTAATAACACGGAAACCTGTCTTCAATAATAATTTTTTGGGGCTTGCGCAACAAGATCAAAGAAGCTAACTCATTAACTGTTCCCTGTTCTTCTTTGGACGACTAATTAGAAAAACTATCAGTAAGGTATGAACAAATATATAGTGGCCTTGTATAATACATTTGGTGTTGTGGTCGTATTGAAAATCTCGAGGCGACTGAAAAAAAGGTGAATTGGTATATTGTGGCCATTAAACGACTCAACAAGTAGGCTGACCAATCTAGAGTAAGGTTCAGAGGTAACAATCTGTGTGGGTTTGTTCATACCTTGAAACACATAATAGTTTCCATCACAATTCTTGGCTGCATAATTCTCTAACCGTAGTTCTTGACTAGTATTATTAAAATAACAGCTTAACGCTAAAATAGCAGTCAACTAAAACAACGAAATGCCGATAAATGGTCTTGTGACTGAAAATTTAAATGAACTGTTTTTTTTTTCTCACAATACGCCGATAGTGGTGCCAAGACTAGCTATTTACCCCGATGTAATGTCAAACAAAATGGCTTGTGGTGGTTCTCTTTTCACGTTTAGCTGAAAATTGTTTATGATTACTCATTCAGATTTCAATATAAGGAAAAAAGTAACAGGGTTACACGATATCATTTATGGAGAAGAAACATCGTCAATCATTTCCCAAGAAAAAAATGGAAAAGGTCGACACCAAGCACAAGGAAATAACTTGAACATACGTTAAGACTTTTACGATCCAATCCACAAACGTAAACAAAACAGTTCAATCGCAATCATGGAGCAGATGTATATAAACAACTATGATACAAATGGGTTTGCATAAAGTCAGCCGTGAGAATGAATACATTAAGTACTAAAATATGAAGTTTGCTGGGAAAATGTGGCCCCGCAATTACGACTGTCAGCTGAATCTTGGCATCTTCACAGGAACACCATCTGAAACGACACGAAATGGTCACAATAAGTTTAGAAACTCGCGTTTTCATCTTCAATAGAAATATTAACTGGGCGTCAGAAAGGAGAGATAAAAGACGAGCACTGACCCCAGAAGACACCAATGGACGAAGACATTCACCGCCCTCCCCTCCCCAACCCAAGTAAGCAACAAACCCTACTTGGCTACTACCAACTTTTTATAAAGAAAAGTCAAATGAAAAGATAACACCAAAAAATAACAGATAAATACTAAAAAGTACTAATATACATTTGAATGCTACAAATCGACTTTCAATTGTCCATAACTTGTAATTTTCACTTTCAGCCCTTAACATTGGGAACTCCCAATACACCTTCAGCCCTTAGCACTGGGTACTCCCCCCACTCACCTTCAGCCCTTGACATCAGGTACTACACAGTTACCTTTAACCTCTTGACATTGGGTACTCCCCACTCACCTTCAGCCCTTGACATCAGGTACTACACAGTTACCTTTAACCTCTTGACATTGGGTACTCCCCACTCACCTTCAGCCCTTAGCATTCAGTACTCCCAACTCATCATCAGCCCCTAGCATTGCGTACTTCCCAATCACTTTCAACCTTCGCCATTGGCTACTTTCCACTCACCTTCAACCCTTGACACTGGGTACTCCCCATTCCGAACCATGTGACTTGCATAAGCAGCCTCAAACAACTGCTGTTGTCTTAACATTGCTGAATAACTCATCAATTGCGGTGCCCCTTGCCCACCTGGAGGTCCAGGGAAGATTTGACTCATGGAAGGAGGTATGTTTGGAGGTGTACTTTGTGACTGTTGACCTCTCTGGCTGGCAAGAAAAAGGGCATCTCTATTGTAAGCTCCCTCAGTTGACTGCTCCCACATGGCCCGCCGATAAGGCACATTGTCCAGGTCGATCAACTGTCGCTCTGATTGGGAGCCTGCAACAACTTCACTTTTAGAGGCGTCCCCAAACTCCTTTGAGTGGCCAGTCGAGTTCATGTCTTGACTTGCCCCATTGCTTGGTCGAAACAAAGGGGGCATTATGTGCGGTGTACGTTTTTCACCACCATACAAGCTGTTTTCATACAAAGTTCGAGATCGGTCTGCTTGCCGAAGGTTTTCTTGAGGACTTGGGAGCTGGTTTCTGCCAGGTCCAAAACCTTCTCTAAAACTGTCTCTATCACTGTAGTTTTTCCCACTATATCTGGGGTCTGTTCTATCGGGTTCTCGGTGTTTCTCAAACATAGCACCAGGTGGTGGTGCCATTTCCTTCAATAGAGATGTGAACGGCAAACGATGGTTTTGCATATCGACCCCAGCTCTCCCACTATGAGAAGGCAAGTCTTGGTAGCCCCTAGGCGGCGGGAGGTCATCACCATTTAGCTCCTCAAGGAAACTCCGAGGTCTGCCAGTTTGACTACCTACGGTAATACCAACAACATAACGAATTCAGTTAGAGGGTGCTAGTTGAAAGTTAAGGATTGGAAAGATCTGTTGTTGTTCACTCGTAAGAAATCGGCTAAAAATCAAGTTTCTTTAGATGTCCATCTACAAAGAGAGTGAGTATGTTTTCAAACTAGGCTACCTAATATGCACTGAAACTTCTTCTTCTTCTTCCTTCTTCATTGAGTGTTCGTCAATCATTGGCAAGTTAATCACAGTATAGTTACTTAAAGAAAGGTAACCAGTAAAATCAATTGCAAGGTCTATATTAAACAGACTTCGAATCACTTCTTGTTCACTTAGCTAAAAAGAAAATAACAACCTCCAGTTCCCAAATTTGTTCAATGAATTTGTCAAGTGTTAGGATCATTGTATGATTACTTTAAAAACTAGAGGTGAACAAACAGCAACGTGTTTCTGGATCCCTTAGGGATGCCTTGGCTTGAGTTATAAAGTGTCTGTAAAGCCAAAACAGAAACACAAAATTTTACCAACGTTTCGAACCTTAACTTCGGTTCTTCTTCAGGGCCATAAGGGCCATATCATTGTATCATTAAAAACATTTTTTGTTAAACATGCCTGCCAAAACACTCATGCTAAGTCTTACCGAGAGATGACCCCGACCAGTCTTTAAACAGAGCAGGGTGTTGTGAATGTTCCACACTGGAATACCCTCTACCAGACGCAGACCTATTATGGGAGGCCTCGATATTTGGATATTCTCTACCTGGATCCAATCTCTCTGAGACTGGAACTCTTGAAGAATGATCAATGTTGGAATTAACTCGATTTAAATTGCCCGATCTGTCTGCAAGTTGGTTTTGCATAGACTCAAGACCACTAAAGCTTCTGGTTGAGGCAGATCGATCAGATACAGGATTCTGAATAGAGTCAGTATTTGGATACCCCCTCCTTGACAAAGGTTTGTTTGTACTAAGTTCCCCACTGCTGAGGCCTCTGTCCCCTAGTGGGAGCGGATGACGAGTTGGTGAAGGTACAATAGCAGCGGTTGATTTGATCACTGATGGCTGACCGCCTGCAAGGAACGAAGTAACAATTAGTATCATTCACTCAAACAATCTAGTCTAACAACAACTGTCAGTAATAACAAAACCAATATTTTATGACTATCAACTGGTACGACAAAATGTCGTTCATAATTTTAAAGGAGACTAAGTTCTAGTCTACTTCAAATGTGTTCGATATTAACTAAAACAAACAAGCGTGGGTCATGATCAGTTAATGTGGACAGCGAGAATCGCGTCCGCGAGAAAGATTTGCAGTTTAAAAATACTAAAGTTGCAATCAGACATAGTAAAATGTGTTAAAAGACATTTTTTAACCATTTTTAAATCAGAGACAACGATACACTTATATTCTTTTAACAGAAAGATTTGCAGTTAGTTTACAATGCTTACGCATTTTGAGTTTTTCAATGATTTTCTACAGCCCTTAGATGGAATTGAAAGAGGTATTTATTTGAAGATGTAAGTTTTACAATCACTTTCTCATGTATTGATTGAATTCGCTTTTGTAGTAATGGCGCGCGAACTCGATTTTTTGTCCGTAAATCTTTCGTTCAGACCATGGATTCAATGATCGTGATGTTTCTCCACTATTTTCTATTTGTTATTGTGAAGGAAGTGACCTGTATGTTTTTTTTTCTTCTGTAGTTGACTCCAAAGATAGACCGCTTCCATTACGAAGTCCGTCGTGGCGAGATAGAAGCAAGGGAGATCTCGAAGTCATTTTAAAAGTTTAGAAAAAAAGAATAAAAAGAAGTATTGACAGAAATGATAGCGAAGGGGTGAAATTTTGTTGTTCAGGTAAATAATAACAAATATAACTTTAGGATGGATAAGATTCAGTCCGATTTGCCACTCTACGACATAAAGTTGATTTCCGGCTGGCCCAACCCGAAATCAACTTCTATCTCACTAGAACCTAGTCTCCCAAGTCAGGACATTGCACCTTTAATTCTCAATCATTATCATTCTGTATATTTCTTGACAATCCTTCTGCCCCTCTCCTTTTTACCTCTACTGCCCCGCTGGGTACTATTACTTCTCAATTAGAATTATTGCAGACTTCTATTTGTCTTCCTGTTGGCTTCTAAAATAACAAAACTTGTCTTTGCACTTTCTCTGTACACACTGTTTCCTTAAACATACGTCAAGTAAACATTAACATCAATCTATTAGAAAAATTAACTTGACCTCATAAATCCAGTAAACTGGTAAAGGGTAGTTGAAAAATCGTGTCTGAGCTTGAGTTTGTGTAATCTTAAGTTGCTCATTGCAACTGTAATTTTACATTTCCAGTGTTCGAAATCTTCTTATTCAACGTTAGTAAGGTCAATTCTGCAGAATTATTGCAATGGTTTAACATAAATTTTGATTTCAGGTTAACTACCTTGTTTCTTAGCCTTAGACTTCTCTTGACACAAGTGTAACTTTATAAAAAATATCAAATACCAAATTTAATTAAGTACACTTTTAGTAACCTCGTATCATTAAACCTTAATGGTAGAACTTTCTGAACACTACCTGGTCTGGTAACTTTTTCCTGTGCAGAGTTTTCTGAGTGGGCATCGGCAGGGTCATTCAACAGTTGGCTAACTGGAAAGCCCAATGGTTTTCGTGTAGGCTGCTTTTCACTCTCTGGCTGCTCATTTTCACTGGAACTACTCGCGGCCTGTTTACCTTTCGCTGTTTCAGCTTCATCTTTGTGAACTGAAACTACTCCTTCCTCTTCAGGTGTCTGGTTCTGCCCTGGTCGAATGATGAACGGGAAAGGCACCTCGTCCTCTTCAGACTCATGTTTTCGAGTTGGACTGACAGTAGACTTGGCTGTGTGTAACAGCAAAACAAACATTACAAAGTACTCGATCATAATACAGTATTTGTTCTAAACTGACTATCAATTGGAATTTAATGTTTTCCGTTTGACTCGACGTAGTTTCACAGTAACAATTTAAACAGTCTTTAAATGTTTGTGATAAGAAACTGTCCCAGAATTACCACTAGTTTGTTCGGGGTTTTGCTAACGAACCATCAACAGTTTTTTAGTTTCGTGCTCCAAAGTTTGTAATCATTAGTTAAACTGAAAAGTTTTTTTAGGTTGAAAACATTTAGTTTTATCACTATTTAATACTTGTATACCTTGTTGCAACTGCTGCACAGGCAGATTTAATTAACCCAGAATTATCAATGATTTTCGGCATTGTCCCAAGAAACTGCCCAAGTGATAACTGATGGATTAAAAAGGCTGTTGCTCAAAAGCTGCCCTAGAATGAGATTTAAATATTTCTATCTATCTGTTCGTCAAATATCGAACTTTTAGAGGGTCAATGGAGGCACAGTTAAAGCTAAGAGCTAAAGCTAATTATAACCTATCTGATAAACCGCCACCTGGTTAGTCCAGTTGGTAAGGCGCCAGTCTATCGTGCGGGAGGCCCGGGTTTGATTCCCGGTGCCGGACCTTGACTCAGGGTCTTAAAACTACTGAGGAGAACGTGTTGCCTCAGCTCAAACATCTGCAAACGGTTAGACCTTCACGTCTTCTCGGATAAGGACGTTAAACTGTAGGCCCCAGGAGTCTAGTAATTGGGTTGTAAAACCTGTTGGGTTCTCTGACTACCTAAGAGTAGTGAAGCTAAATAAAATAAAATAAAATAAAAATCAACACCTTCATAGTTACAAGTACAAGTAAGTATTATCAAAGTGAGCAAGAAAAAACTCTATACAAACCCCGATTTAGTATCAGCGCCGACTTTGTGGAAACAGAGCTCTGCTGTTTGTCAGCATCAGCATTTGCCATGGATTTTGCGAGCCATGGCATCTTTGGATCATGTGGCTGTTGTTCATGATTATGTGGTAAGTTTTGTCCACGAATGTGTTTTAGGTCTGGCATCTGAGGCTTCACATGGCTTTGTTGATAGGATCCTGGAACTCCTGCAAAACGCATTCTACCTGCTGCTGACCCTGGCACTCTTTGTATAAAACCGTCTTGCCTTGACTGCAACGTCATGGACCCTTGTGTTCTTGGGCCAAAGTACCCTTGAGGCCCCATGTGTCGATTTCCATAAGACATCTGTAACTGTTGGCCAAAATCCATAGGTGCTGCACTGTGTAAACCTGGTCTTTGTTCAAACAGTTTGGGCCTGATATGTGTACCAGTATCAGCAGCAGCATCGCCAAGCCTTTGTTCACGGGGATCAGCTTTGGCCGAGGGTTCAGCTTCATGGTGGTCACTGGTTTCTGATGACGGTGTTACTTCACCTGAATAAGGCACATTTCTAAGTCACTTTTCATGATACAAACAAACAACTTTATTTCACCACCAGGATCTACTACGTGACAAGGCAAGTTACCAATAAACACAGTAAGAATCACAAGCAAAGGCTTTCCCATTTGGCTTCAGTTAAAAAAAACTACAAGTTAAAACTACGACGTTCTACAAGTTAATTTGACCCAAAAAGCACAACCCTAAAAATATTAGGGATTGCAAAGTTAAACTTCCCCTAAGTTTTGCAAACATTGATTCAAAATCAAGTAAGGTTGTTACGACTTTGAAAATGACCTGTCAATATCTTTGTAAGTCAAGAGCAGGAAAGACAGTGTCATTACAAACCCAGACAATACTGACAGTGTGCAAGTCTTTAAACAATCCAATCATCTTATCTAAGCATAAACCATATCAAGACTTCAAATAATTCTTGCAAGAATTTTTGTGACGTATATTTCAAGAGTAGCTCGTGTCTTAAGGCTCATTTTACCTTTGAAACAGCTTTTATGTCAACTGTCAGCCCTATTGTCACCCTGCTGTACCTAATTTGAGAACACCTTACGGTCTTAGTGTTAACAGTCAGCCCTTTTATCATCCTACCTGACGTTGATACGGCTGGAATTGATAGCCGTGGTGAGGAGCCCTGTTCAGACTCTGGTTTCTTGTACCCATCCATCGAGTTTTCTTTAGCATTAGGTGGAAAGCGCATATGTCCTCCCTGCATCATAGCATTGGGATAACCCTGCATTCTTTGTGGCCGTGCCATCTGGCTTGCCATGTGAGCAGCAGCAAGCTGGGGATTGTACTGGGGATGAGGTGGCATACCATATGATGACATTCCTCGGTTAAAGTTCTGATAGAACTGTGGTGGATAAAGTGGGTGTCCATCTGGGCTAAAGTGGGGATTAGGTTGAAAAGGAAACCTGGATGGGTGGCCAGGATGCACCATGCCACGCCCAGTCATATGGTTCAATGGTGGCAAATGATTTTGAAAAAAAGGCTGCATAGAGGACATCGTCTGAGCCATGTTGTGTAGTTGAGGTGGGTTGGGAGAACCTCGGTTCATTCCAACAGAGTCTCTCACAAAATTATCTACAAAATGACCAGGTTTCTTCGGTTTTTGAAGTTCTTTTGTTTTCTTTTTAGACTTCTTTATGAGTTCCTCCTCAAAGTCTTCATCAGAATTATCTTCGTCATCAGGGAAATGTTTTTTAAGCTGGCGATTGAAAGCTGCCTCCAAGGCATTTGCCATTTTGGTGTACACTGATTTGGATAGAAAAACAAACATGATGTTTCACTTCACTAGAATATCAATAAGTGTTTTAGAGGGCTTCATCATTTAAAACACCAACTTACTGCTATCAGATCCATTGTACTAATGACAGTTATCAAACATCAACTTACTGCTATCAGGCCCATTGTACTCACGACAGTTATCAAACATCAACTTACTGCTATCAGGCCCATTGTACTCACGACAGTTATCAAACATCAACTTACTGCTA